>VDFB02000002.1:147510649-147636290 GCA_007258455.2 Sequoia sempervirens | reverse complement strand
CTCTCTCTCTCTCTCTCTCTCTCTCTCTCTCTCTCTCTCTTAAAATTCTCCCTCCCTCTAAAGACATACATAGATACATACATACTTACATACATACAAGCATAATACATATTTACATACAATCCTACATAAATACAAACATACATGCACATATGTACATATAATCTTACATACATACATATAGGCATACATACATACATACAAGCATGGATCCATACATACAAGCATGCATACCTGCATACATACATGATATACAAGCATACATGTACATACAAAAATGAAAATATATAAACATACATTCAATAGAATAGCATTTAACATAAAGCAAGACATAACGTGAGTGTGTTATAATGTGCTTGCATTATGTCTTGCTAGACATGTCCAACACAAACACAAAAACCATGTCAAAAATAAGATATAATGCAAACATGTTATAACACGCACATATTATATCTTGCTTTGGGAATTCCCAAGCCTTGGGCTTGGTATTTCACTTGGAATACCAACCCAAAGGATTGGAGGGACTTCCCAATGAACAGAGACATGTTTTTGCAAATTCTACAATATTTCACATAATCAGGTTCGTGATCATTGTCAGGATTGCACGTGTTTCAATTTCAAACAAATCAAACACCTAGGTAATGTTAGGCTCTCTCTTAGCTATCCAATGGTGTAATTTTTTTTACTTTTTGACAATGTTAAACCTTTGATCTATAATTTCTTTTGTTTGTGTGTCTCTTTTTTTGGCAAAAAAGCAGTGTTTGGTGGTTTTTTTGTTATAAATAAATTGTTCATCGAAATTTCAAATAAATTACATTTTTAGAAACTAGACTCCATTCTACAAATATTTTTTAAAAAATTAAATTAGTTTCCAAACTTTGTAGGGGTAGCACAACCAAAATTCTATTTTTCAAGAAGTGTCCACTTAGAAAATTAGTAAAAAATCAACTATATTCATTAAAAATTTATCAAAAAAATCATGCATCAACTACATACTGTTAGAAAATTTCTCACTGAAGTGATTTTAAAAATACTAAAAAAAATTTCACCATGCTATGTTCCCACAAAAGTTTCTATGTTATGTTTTTCAGACAAAAATAGCACCAATTTTTGTGGGTCCCTCTTTTGAACCCCTTAATATCAACCATTTTCAAAATATATTAGTAGTTTAGAAGTTAGACTTAGAGCACTACAATCCTTGTTTTTGTTGTATCTCAAAATTATGGATATAACTATCCTCAATTTCACATCCAAGGTCAATATTTTCTAATTTTAGAAAAAAAGTGGCCACTTAAGCGCCCTTTTTGGCCCCCCATCTTTTTGTACTTACCCACATATCTTACACATCTTGTGTGTCCTTTTATCCTTATGTTGGTTTTCCATGGGATCTTAGATCCTGGGGGCTTGATCACCCTCTTTGATCTTTGCCATCCTATCTTTCTAACATTTGTACACTTGGACCCCTCTTGACGCATATTTATCTATTTTAGTGTGAGTTTGAGCATAATTTCATACTCTCACTAAAGTGGGGGCTAAATGTAGTGTAGGAAATTGCATACCTTTATAACTTCACACTATGTTTGGATCCCTTAATTAATTGGACTTAATTAAGCTTCTAATTTTCCAAATTATGCATTCCAGAGCCTTATTTTACCTGTTTTCTGAAAGAGCAACCAAAATTTAATTAATGCAATTATATTTTAATCACCCTGAAATGAATGTGTCTTGGACTTATGGGCTAGGACCCATTTGTCCAAGTCCTTAGGTCCTAGGTCCCAAATTTTAATGTTTTTGGTGGTCTTTTAATTATTCAAATTTCATATGCAATTGTCAGCTTCTGGAATCTAATTTTTGGGAAATTAGATAAACACCTATAAATACATAGTCTTTTTATAAATTCAAATATAAGACACATAATCAAGAATTCATATGAGAAAATATTATTGTTAAGAGTATTCAAGAGCAAGTTTTTCAGTCATTTGTTGCAACATTGAAGATCCTATCATCATTTTCAAGCTTATGTGTTTTTTGGTCATCTTGTGAAGGCTAATATGAATTGTTGATCCTAAAGCATCCAAGCATTCAAGTATCCAACAAATCAAGTTATGATTCCTTGGAGTGATGTGTTTGACTTCAACCATCTAAGGGAAGCCATTAAAGGCTTGGTGAGTTATAGAAAGCAAGTGTTCATTTATCATTCCTTCAATTTATCAATTGTTATTAGCTTTCTATCAAGTTTAATTACCAAACACTGGGTTTGACTAAGGAAAACCCCCATTCAAAACAAACAATGTTTCCTCTCTTTGTATGTGCAGATTATAGGTTGAAGAAGGACTAAAAGGATCTCAAGGAGAAATTTTGCAACATTGCATAAGTTGTCACCATTGTTGTCAAGGCACAAAAACTCAATTACAAATTTTATTTTTGACTTTCTGACAGTGGGACATGTGCCAAACAGAAGCCAACATCCAACATCAAAGGACTGTCAAAACTTATTCTAGACACCCTACCCAAGACCCATTTTCCCTAGGGTGAACCTGTCCTTCAATAGTGCTCATAATCAACTTTTAATGCCAAACACATGTGTCCATAACCTTCTAGGTCTTCCTGCAAACAATGATTTCAATTTTTGTATCTTTATAAATTTGCATTTTATCATCTAAGTTTTATTGTTAATTAGATCTAGTTGCATCAAATTATTTCCATTTAATTACAAATCCTCTTAATTATCATAAGGAACCGATATCCAGGTCTGGTTGGCTCACCTTAGGGTTGAAAGCTAATCTTTGCACCTAGTGATCTCCTTTCCTAATGAAATTAGTGAAAGAGGGACACCATTAGTTCCTAAGTTCTCTATATGAAGGACCTAGGATACCCCATTTTGGTCATCTCCTTTTCACAACATTTCACTATTATATATAATAATAATATAATTATATTATATATAATTTAATCTATAATATATAAAATACATATAATATATTAATTATATTTTGTATTATATTTTTATATTAATTTATATATTATATAAAAGTATAATTATTATTAATTATTAATTATACTAATTTAATGTATGTATTTAATAGTTTTGTTAAAGAATGTAATATATAATCATAATAAGTAATATAATTATATTATTTATAATTTATTTTTTATTATATAAAATATATATCATATATTAATTGTGCTAAATATATACTTAACTATGTAGGGTGAAGGATGTAATGTTAAAACCTAAGTGTGTTCATTGTTGGGATCTTGGCCGTAATTTTCATTTTAATAAACATACTCTAAAACCCTTGTCAAAATCGTATTTTCAGGCTACAACTTGCCAAATCGAAGAAGTGTAAGGTAAATACTAGGGAGGAAGAGTTTGGAGGAGCAAAAACTAATAGCAGTGGGGAAAACAACAAAAAAATGACAAAAAATAGTCAAAAAATGACAAAAAATGATGAACAGATGAGTTTCGTTTAATCGCCATGCATTGATGCGAACACAAGATAGTCATAGATATGCTTTTACAGGTCCCCTCATTCATAGAAGGATTTCCTTCGACATAGTTATGTAATATTATTATTAATAAAATATTATTATTCTTAGTATTATAATATTATATTAATAATAATATATTAATTATTATTTTTCTAAGATAATTTTATTATATAATAATATATTCCATTAATATAATTAGTCGATAGGCTACCACTATTGAGACGTTGGAAAACAAGTTTCAGATACCATTTAATTGTAAACCAACTACCTTTTAATGGTAAAAGTCTCTAAAATATCAAGTAAAAGCCTTCAAAATCTCACTTATCACATAAAAGCTAGACAAATATTAATTTGATAATTTGATGAGAATATTCTATTTGCATTTGTAGATGGCAATTATTTTTCATGTGCATTGCTTTATGTTTTAAATCTATATGCAAATATTTCATAATTAGATAATACTTATTTTTTTAAGAAATATCAAGATTTGTCTAAGATTATTTCATTCCATTATTTAGCACTTACTATTAATTGTTTAGTCCAGTCACATGCAACTAGAATTTGTATTGCATCCATACACAAACACATACTCTCTAACATATTAACATATGTATAGTTTTCTATCCACATAATCCTTGAACCTCCTTTAAGTGCAAGTGCTAATATAACAATAATAATTAAATATATTAGTATAAACAAACAAGTAAATATACTATCAATAATTATACTATAATATTATAATATATATTAATAAGAATAATATTATGCATATTAATATGTTAATATAATTAACTATTATATATTAATTAATTTATTAAATAAAATTAAAACAACAAAAAAATTAATAATTATATAGAATAACTATACTATATAGATCAAAAATTACTATAACTATTAATATATTATAATATAATAACCATATAATATAAATTCTAATAAAGAGGGAAAACTTTAGTGGTGAATCTTTGCCAATTGGCGAATAATTGAAATTGGGACCTCCAAAAATGGTGAATAGTACAAGCTAAAAAGGATGCTAAATCACCAAGTTTTTACAAAAAAATAATTTTGTCCCACTTAATTCACTTATTTAAATGATGTGTCATTGGAACTAATTCGCCAATAGTTTATACTATAATTACAAATATTGATTATATTCACCAATAATATATATTATATTCCTACCATTAATTTTGGGGCAATATCGCTACTAATAATAAATTACCATTTAATTTTAGGGCTTTTATTTGTTGCCATCGATTAGCTTCTTAATTGGATGGCATTGGCCTCTCAACCACCACAAGGGGGCTTTTCCCCCTTGACCCCCGCAAGGGGCATTGCCCCTTGACCCCACTGGTGGCTACCGCCCTCAGGCCCCTACTTCAATATTACAAAAAACAAAAAAAATATGGGGGAACTACGCCGACCAACTATGCAATTTTTTAAAGGATAGATTCACCATTGTAATTAAACTTTTTAGTGATTATTCACTAGGATTCGCCACTATGATTATTATTTTTACCAATTATTCATTAAGATTTGCCAAGATTTTACAATTTTTTTTACTAATGTGCATAGATTCGCTAGGAAAATTAATATTTTTTTTCAAATAAAAGGAAAGATTCATCAGGATTTTACACCTTCACCGAGGGGGGGGGTTTCTTAATTTTATCCCTGCTAATATATAATAATATTAATATAACTATAATATACATAATTTTTCATGGAGCGAAAAGGAGTAGGCACAAAGAAAAGGAAAAATGACGTAGGTCAAGGTCTTGTGGAGAGGAATGTTGGTGGATGACCATGGAACGGGGCTATGAATGATGTAATTAAGGGCCAAGGGAATTGGGCTAAGGATGTTGAGGTAGAGATCTCTCTTGTAGATATCAGAAATCGAGCAAATGGGGAAAAATGGAAGAAGGTTGATGGCAGGTTTGGCACAGGTGAATGCAACAGAGTCCATGTAGGAAGGAACTGGAAAAGACATCCTAGGTTTTCCCTATGTTGCAATCAAATTTTGATCCAAAAACATGCAATTTTTTCCCTTAAACTAAATGGGTTTTCATCCCCCGCTTTTAATAAGCATCTGAGTGGTCACGGTTTTTGTGGTTTTCGTAACCATATCGCTAAGTTCTGAAGTTTCAAAATCACCTGACTGCCTGATCCAACTCCCTTTGATAGTAGAGGTAATCGACATATTGGAGGTTCCTAATAGTTCAAAACTCCTGATATGTGGCAGATCTCCCAATTTTAAAGGCGCCACAGGTTCATCTAATGGGTTGTACGATGTATCGTGGGACGTCCCTTTAGGAGTTTTTGAAGCATGAACTCAATCTTAAATCTCTTTTCTTGAGAAATACACCCATGATGCATTAATATCACTATTAAATTACAAGTGTGATGAACTAAATTTGTTGACATGGCCACAATCTTTATCAAATAAAAATCCTTTATTTTTTTCCATTTGAAAGAAGTGGCCCATACACAAAGAAAGGTGGTGGTACTCTCGAGCTCAATTTACAAGAAAATATTTCAAAATGGTGCTTCCTATGATCGATGGGGTTTGGGATGATGAACCTTTGCCTATCTTGCAACCTGATTTAAATTGGCCTGAAGAGGAGAAAATTGGCATCATCTCTCAACTGTGCACAATGGCATGGAAGGAGAAAACCAACTATGTTGAATACAACAGTTTAATTTTCAATTTGGGAGAAGAAGAACGTGCTAAGCTTCACAACCTCTTTATGGAGATTCGACTAGAAGCAGATAGAGCTCCTATCCCAGGGCCAGTTTAATTTCTTTGGTCCTACATGCATGTAATATTTTAATTTTGGTAGTGGTAACAGTAATTTTGGTAATGAAACCATTTTCATTTTAAAGTTGTTTCTTGGTAATGGTCTCTTTCATGAACCATTATTTTTTGGAAATGAACGGTTTTGTTTGTGTGTGTATATATATATATATATATATATATTGGCTTTTGTAGAGGGAGGAGATAGAAAAAGTAAAAAAAAGTAAGATGAAGAAGAAAATAGCATGATTCTCTTTTTCAGCACATTTTTTATGGTATAGGTGTGTTGGGTCAAGGAACTCACATTTTGGCTTTGGAGAAATATAAGAGATATTTTTGAATCTATGTATTTATTAATGTTTTCTTTGATTGTGAATGAACTGTGATTCTTCATAATTACTCTTTAATGTTTTATCTATGATGTCAAGCTCTGTATGTGGTTATTTCTAAAGCTTTGAATTTGATGTAACCTATCTGTTGAAAAGGATTTTGATGTCTATTTGATTCTTGTTTCCCATTTGTGGGTGTGGGATAAATAAACTTTGGGTTGTTTATTTGCATCCGCTATATTTTAAATCAACCTTTCACATTTACTTTCATGGTTATGGGTAAATGCTAGTCTTCCTTTTATGCTTTTTGGTTAAAATAATACCTTGCATATCCATTCATTGCATAACATTAGAAGGTAGTTGCACCGTGTAAAACAAGCAGAGAGCACTTGCAATTACCATTGCAAGTGACTCAACTGTTGGTTTTTTGTCACGGGTGTTGGTGGGGGAGTATAAATAAAAGTGACAAATCTGTTAACCAACATATTTTTGGTGACTCCACTAGGGAATTTGAAATTGAAGAATGGTGCTCTTGTTGTCCCCAAAAACTTTAAGGTGCCTCCCTGAGCATGGAGGATGGCAGCTCTGCAAGGTGGAATTTACTCAAGCATTTTATTCTAGCAAAGACTCCTATCTAATTTATTTTCCAGAATTACATTATGGAATTAACTTCTTCCCACCCATGGTGTGCTTAGTTTGGGCCTTTGTCATTGCCACAATATTCACCATTGCCTGAAGGATCAAGAAAGAACTTCCTGAAGTTCAGTGGAGAAAACCATCAAGATGTTGAAGATCACATTTTGGCATTTATAGTTGCATGCAACATTTTGGGGGTAAGTGAAGAAGATGTTCTTGTAAAATTATTCATTGAATCTATTATCGGGCCTACAACAAATTGGTTTTATTATTTAGAAGAAAAATGCATTACTGATTGGAACTCATTGAAGAAGAAGTTCTTGGGAAGGTATAAAGACCTTGTTGATGATGTGAGTAGTGTTATTTACCTATCCTAAATGATGCAAAACTGAATGCAAAAGAAAGAAAACAACACTTCAACACCTCAATATGGGGCTATGTTAAACTCAAACAAAATAAAGATGAAAAAAAAATTATACCTTGTATGAGTTGCTCCTTTGTTGGCCCTTTGATAGTTGATAAATGTGTGCTCCTTCATGGAAAATGGACTAAAAATCGATGCAAAATGATCTAGGTGAGATGATGAATGCAATGAGCTATTTGGGTATTTTGATGGATGAATGCAAATGCAAAAGATGAGAGCTTGAAACATGCAACAATGCAGGATATGAAATTTCTTACAAAATGCTTGAGTATGAGTGCTTGAATGCTTGAGCTTGAATGTGATGAATGAATCAATTGAGAGAAAATCTTCCATTTTAAGGGAAGGATCTCTAGAGAAATGGATGGTCAATATTTTTCCAACATGGGCAAGATGAAGGGCTGTGGTGAGTTGAGGACTCACAAGCCCTCACATCTTGCTATGTGGAGGAGGAGGTGTTACAAGGACAACTAAGTTGGATAAAGGACATGTGAAGTGGAGGTACTTGCAAGTACCTTGGGATGGGGAGAAGATTTCCTAAAAAAGGAACTTATTGTCCCTATGTGGGAAGGATGTTGACATGTGAGGAATTTTAAAATTCCTCACACATCATCATGGGGAAGAGATAAGTGGTTGGAGAAATAAATGTGAATTTTAAATTCACATGATTGGAAGTACCTTGTGGATAAGAGAAGGTCCTTATAAAGGAAGGTTCTTGACCCCATGTGACTAATGTGACAAGTGAGAGAATTTAGAATTTCCCAACAACTTGCATGGGGAAGGGAAATGCATTGAATGAATAAATGTGAATTTTAAATTCACATGCTGAAGAGGTCAAGGCTTAAAAGGGAAAAAACTTATGAAAGGTTGACTTGGAATACATGCCAAAGATGGCATGTGATTAGATTAAGGTTGTGCATATAGGTGATTAAGAAGATTAATGAGGGATTAGAGGCAAGTGGACAAATATGGAGGATACGACATTAATCCTCATTAAAGGTGTGGACATCCTAATCATGGATTAATTAGACTAATCTAGATTAGAAGAAGGTTATGCAGGATGTGACAAGGAGAGAGAAAAAGAGGAATTTTAAATTGATTTAAATTCCAAAAAGGCTAAATGACCAAATTAAATAAATTGATGTATTTATTTAATTTAGAGAAAGGATGAAAGGTAAAGTATTTAATTATAAAATTAAATACTTTAGGAACCTTAGGGAAAGGGGAATATTAATTAAATAAGTTATTTAATTAATAGTGATGAAATAAACGGATAAAAGAGGTGGATTTGACTATATGAGAGTGGTCAAATTTGGATGTCTACATTTTTCCCCTCTTCAAAATATTGTTGGAATAATAGTGTTTGAAAGAAAATAAAATGTAGATGACTCTATAGAGGAAGTGACTAGAAAATGATGCCCCGGCATGGGAAGAGTTACGCGAGTTTCCCAAATGGAGGGAAATGAAGGGAGATGGCCCAATCTCACAAGAGAATGACCATCACGGAGGAATGGAGGAAAATGGTAGGGTATGCCCCCTTGAGAGGACAGTTGGGGAAGAAAAAGGGGCCCTGGATGACTTCTCGATATGAGGAAATAGAAGGTATGGTTGGATAGACCTCAAAAAACCATGAAGATTGGATTTTGAACAGAGTCAAACAGACACACAGTTTGCAAATGGTGGCCCCGAGAAGTTAGAGGATTGGTTGAATTAAAAGAGGTTTAAATAAAGGGGAAAAATACCCTTCACTTAAAAAGTTAAAAATGGAGGGAAAAGGTTATCTAAGGTAATTTTGAAAATTACTATTCCTCATTTGCACACCTTGTAGTTGAGTGAGAGAGAGCGAAGAGGAGAGGAAGGAGACAAGGAGACAATGATGCTAGATGATTACAATTCTAACATCATCCACCAGGTGGACAAGGTACAATGTTTCTTCCATGAGTGTGCAGTTCCACACTAGGTTAGGTTCAAAATGTTCTTTGTGATTTTAAGCATATTTTTTGTATAGTTTTGAATTTTAATGCTTTTTGAAAACATGGGTTTTGGGATTGGGATAGTTTAGAAAAATGGGTCAGGGATGAAATTTGGATTTTTCCCATCAAGTAGGTAGAATTGCCTATTAGAGGTAGGGGGAAGGGGGTGAATGTGCCCAATGAGAGGGTAAATGCACCCAGAAAAAAGAAAAGAAATGCCCAAAAAGGGAAAAGGGATAATAGGGGAGGGTGGATTGTCCCTAGGATCAAGTAAATCCACCTGAAAAATCAGATTAGGGCCTATTGGACGACTCCGCCCAATAGAGTGGAAACCCTGCGCATATGGGGGGAAACCCCACCCTAAAGAGGGGCAACCCCGCCAAGTCACAGCTGCCCATCCGGGGGCGAGTTCACCCACCCTCCAGGTGGGCTCACTCACAGGCCGGGGTGGGTTCACCCATGAGCTGGGTAGGCTTTCCCTCAACTGGGGCGGGTTCGCCTATGGTCAAGGCAAGCGCGCACATGGGCTGGGGCAGACTCACCCATCTGGAGGGCGGGGTCACCCATCGAAGGGCAGGCTTGCCCAAGGGGTAGACAAGGGGGGGGAGAAAAAAGAAAACCAAATCGGGCAAGTCGGGTAAATGTGGGTCAGAAAGGGAGAGGGGAAAAATTAGTGAAAAGATAACCTAGGGCCGGGAAATGGTAAAAAGGGATAGATGAATAAAAGGATAGGATGACTAAGATGTGGTGCAGTATGGATGCAACAATTCAACAATTTGCAGATGTGCAAGAGGCAATAAAAGGTGTTTGTGGCAGTGATAGTAGCCATGAATGGAGCAGACCATGAGGCTCTGTCACAAGCAAGGCTACTACATTTATTGGGATATCCAACAATTAGAGCTTATCAAGCTATGCTAACAGCTCTTATAGAGCGCTAGAGTTCAGAGACCTCGACCTTCCATCTGCGGACAAGGGAGATGACTGTGACACTAAAGGATGTATGGTGGATACTGATGCTACCTATAGCAAGCTACCTAGTGAGTGCGAGGACATCAAAGGGAGTGGCGTTGGATCATAACTTGTGGGTGGTGTTTGGATAAGATGACCTACCTATGCAGAGGCTGAGGTTGGACTTAGACTAATGCCTAGTGTTGGGAGTGCCACTGCCACCACTGTACCTATGCGATCTGCTTAGTGGATTGCTATTACCAGACCAAAGTGGGTGCTTCTGCAACCTAAGCTACATGGAGGTGATATGACACATTGTCAAGGGGAGAGAGGGGCAGTTCACATGGGGTACATGCATACTAGCATATCTGTATAGAGACATGCATGTCATGTGCCACTGATAGGTTCTCAACACGATGCATGTGATGCTACTACAGGTATGGGCCTAGGATCACATTAGTGTTGCTAGGCTAGGAGTGGTGAGAGTAGGAGAGGAGGATGTGAAAACACTATTAGCTTAGTGGTATGGGGCAGAGTATGGATGGGTGTGACACTATGAGGGCTTCAGGGATCTAGATAGATGGAGAAGGACACTCGATGACCTTGAGGAAGAGGATATAGTCTGGACATTGCACATGAAATGATGGTTTTTGGGATGGAGGAGAGATGAGGAGAGGCACAAAGGCTATTTCTATACCAAATACTACATAGTCAGGAGGGAGCCATGGACAGTGGAGGCACATAGACCAGACAGAGTGACCAAATAGTTCGAGATTACAAAGGACATTCCGCGTGAACAAGAGAGGTTTTGACAAATTTCATGAGAGCAGCCATGGGGAGAGCCAATTTTGCTAAGGCTTGTGAGAGAGCACTGGGAGACACTGTAACTAGTACCCTACTTAGGTAGGACTGGGGGGAAGTAGAGGTAGGAGTGACAGTTCAATATGCCATATGGTATACCCATCACCGGCCTCCATAGATTACTCTAGAGGAGCCAGTGGGGCACTAGGGTTTGGCCTAGAGGATGAGCTTTGATTGGTAGGCTAGAGAAGATGGAGGGGGGACAACAAAGGAGAGGGTAGGAGGCAGTTGTTGCAACAGGGAAGTAGGGGATGCAGGGGCTGTAGGATAGCGGGATAGAGGAAAGGGCGAGGTTGGGGCTATAGGGTAGCATGAAAGGATGAGGAGGAGAAGGAGACAAGGGAGAAGATAGAGTGGGGATCAAGGCAGGGAAGAACAAAGGAGATGGATGGGAGAGGGCAAGAGGCAGCTAGAGTAGCAGGGTAGCAAGAGAGAGGTCGATGAAGGTTGGGGCCGCAGCGAGTAGGAGAGGGTGAGGAGGAGGAGATCGTGGAGGAGAGCCCAGGTGGAGATTGAGGTAGAGGATGAGAGAGATGAGGCAGATGTGGAGATGATGGATGAGAGAGATGAGGCAAAGACAAAGGTGATGGATATGGATGTTCATGATATTCCCCCATTGGCCATGGTGCCACCTATAGCAGAGGATCTGGCTATACTATTGAGAGGAGCTATGGTGAGATTATAAATTGTTGAGAAGATACTAAGAGATACAAATGCTGCGAGATGTAGAATAAAGGTTGACGTGAGCATGCTACAAGCAAAGGTGGCCAGTGTGCAAGTAGAGGGTGAGAGGTTTTTCAAAGATGTAGCCGATGTGGTGTTGCAGCATGAGGAGGAGATACGAGTAGAGAGGGATGGTCTATGAGCCGAGGTGAGCTATCTATGAGTAGAGGTGAGTCTGATGGAGGGAGAGGTATATAAAGCACATGAGGAGGTAGTGGTTGTGAGATGGGAGCGAGTTAGGCTAGAGGCAGTGGTGACTATACTGTAGTTGAGGGGACAATGAGAGCCTAGAGGAGTGATAGAGCAGGTACCAGCAGGGACCATGGCAGAGGCAGAGGACATGGATGATTTGAGGATACAGGTGGAGGGGCTATTGAGAGAGAGGACTAAGTTGAGATGGGAGTGAGATGAGCTCTGTAATAGAGCCAAGGTAGTAGAGCAAATAGTGGGAGACATGGGGTTGATGCAGGAGAAGAAGGATGCTATGAGGGCCCAAGGGTAGACCCTGCAGGCAGAGAGGGACACATGATAGACACAGTTGTAGACCTTGCAGAGTGAGAGGGACGCGACATGGATACAAGTGCAGACCCTATAGAGGGAGAGGGATGCAGTAGTGGCACATGCATAGGTTGTGGAGAGAGAGAGAGATATGCAGTATAGGATAAGGAACAAGTAGCATAGGTTCAGGGTGGTGAGACAGGGGCAGAGGTGCAGAGATCGCAGGCACAAATATAGGCTATGCAGGCTGAGAGGGATAGGGCCACAAAGTAGATGTCACAAATGGGGGTAGAGATAGATTAGCTAAGGTTGGCACAGGATGCATGGGTGTAGGAGCAAAGATCCATATGTGGATCTCGGGACAGATATAGGGGAGAGCGGGACACATTCAGATATTAGGTGGTGGAGCAGGATGAGTATATGTGAGAGGCCAACTATTATATGGTGGCCTACTATACATCAGTGATAGAGGAGCAGTGGGTACCTCCCTATGTTTGAGTGAGGCCACAGATGCTAGCCCCATCCAAGTTAGGAGGGACACATACCCATGAATACAACAACTAGAGAGGGCCTCCTCTACGCAAAGGGGGAGTGCCAGACTCACTCGATAGATCAGATGTGGGAAACTCATAGTAGAGAGGGGAGAGGAAAGGTGATAGGATACAAATTTTTCATAGGTGCATAATGGATATATAGTACAAAGGAGCAGAGATCAATGTTGATCTAGAGCCTTGTACTTGTACTTTATTTAATGATATATGCAATGGATATGTATTTTGGTTATATGATGGACATTATTATGGACTATGTGATGGACACTATATTTTTATTTTTATATATATGATATGCAACAACCCTTATTGACACTATGTGATGTATATATGATGGATGATTGTATTTATGTATGTGTGTATGTTTATGATTTTAATATGGACGATCATTATGAAATGATGTATGTATATGCATATGATGATGCATGTTTATGCTTACATGGATGAGATAGATGATATATATGACAACTAACGCATATGATGCAGGATGTGATGAATGATTTAAGACTTTATATGCTATGTGGATGGATCTAATGGTTTGTGATGCATGTGGTGATGGATACAATGTGTTAATGATATGGATTAATGTGGAAATGAATGGATAATGAGATGAATTTAAGATGCTTAGAATAACCAAATATGATTAATCTAAACAACTTAAAAGAAATATGAAATGGTAATGCACATGCGATGGAATGAAATGAACCTATAATGTGACATGAGATGCAATTAAATTCCTTACAAATACTAATAGATAAATGAAATGTAATGTGGATGGGAGATGGACTTTGTTTACAATCATGCTTGCTTTAGCTTATATGAAATAAAGGTGTGTGATATGTGAGGTGAAATGTATCGTGAACATGAGTGTCAATAAGGACTTGCATGGTAATGAGGGTAGGGGGTAGGCGTATTGTTGGTTTAATGGTAAGTACTTTCCCTAAAATCATTACAAAATTGAGGGAAGATGGGTGTGAAACTACACCTGTCAAGAACCGTAGGTATCCTAAGAAGAACAAGAGATGGGGGGATGAATGTTTGCATAACCAAAATCATAGGTCATAGGTCAAGTATGAATGTAATGCAACAGAGTTGATCATGAAATGAAATCCTAATGTAATTTTCCATTTTTGGAGCACTGATTTTTGCTATAGCATAAGACACTAGGTATATGGTATGTAAACCAAGGAAAATTAGCATTTAATGCATAAAACAAACACAACATAAAAGAATGTTATCCAAACACCCCAAAGTCATGAAGACCTTGGTCGAGCTAGGAATTGGGATAACCACAAGCACAAAAGGATGCCCCTACATAACACAAGACCTTGCGGATCTTGGTGGGTACTACGTGGGATAACTAGGAAGACAACAACACAAAAAAAATATCAAGATATGCCCCTATGTTAACCGATCCAAACACACCATAATATGATGGATCATGGTAGCCTTAACAAGTTGTGATAGGGAGCTCAAATGATAAATAAAATCCAAAAGTATCAAAAGATCGCAATCAATTTCAAAACATCCTTTGCCATGGGATCAAGTGGATGGATGGGATTGATGAGGTCTTTTAGGAAGGATGCATCCTGTTGAGACCAAAGATGGATACTAAACTAAAAGATCGATTACAACTCAAAAAATTCTCAAAATTAATTGAATCTCATGATACCAATGGATCTCATTTTTGGAGAACCAGCTAGATAAGGACATACTTGATGACACGAGACATGAGACACGAGACTGACACACCCTAATGACCTAGGGGCTCGGGGGCTGATCAAAGATTAGCCTTTCCTACGTGAAAGCGTAAAGCCCTAGTAGTTCAAGAAAAGACCATGGATAAAAGTGGAAAGAGGACAAATGGAGATGAGCGATGGAAAATGGAATCAAAGAAAAACAAAGAAAGAAAAAAAAGCCTCAAGGGTGGATCAAAAGATAGACCTTGCCTATGTGAAAGTGCAGGGGCAATGTAGTTCGAAAAAGACTGACCAGGGATAAGAGCGTAAAGGGGACAATGGAGACCACAATGGATGATGAAAACATGATGGAAAAAATGCCCCGGGGGTAGATCAAATGATTAGCCTTTCCTACGTGAAAGTGCATGGGAAATGTAGTTTGAGAAAGACCAAAAAGACCGATGTGACGTGATCAAATATAAATGAAGACCGACACAATGAAGGATCCTAGATGGACACGAAGGACTAACAAAATGACAAGACTAATGACAGAAGCTTAGATTAGGATAAAAGTTTAGGATGATGGATATCAGATGAGATCATCCAATGCTCAACCAAAATATACCAAGCGACCAAATAATGGATGAGGATGGAAGGAAAGGATTGATGAGATGGTAGGATATGAGATCAGGATGAATGGAAGCATCAAGTAACTAAGACACAAGGTAGATAATGATTAAGCCCTTTACGAATGGCACATGTGATCAGGTATTCACCAAATGTACTTATCCAAGGTGTCACCAAGGGTGGTTTTCACCATAGGATGAATTATTTCTCTTTACTATTTTTGGATCTTTTTTATTTTTTTGTATTTTTGATAAGTTTTTACTTTTTTTTGGTATTTTTTTGGATTTTTGCAAAATATTATACCCTAGCTGATTTAAGTGTAGAACCTTTTTAGGTGCATGATGTTAATGGGCTCCTCTAGGGGCTCTCCCTCAGGCATGGAAAGATTGTAGGCCACTCTTCCATACTTGGTTGTGATGACATAAAGACCTAACCAATTTGCTTCAAATTTTCCTTTCTTATCTCGATCTTTTTGAGTACGTTGATTCTCCTTGAGGACTAGGTCACCAATGTTGAACTAGTGAGAATGAGCTTCTTGTTGTAGCTTCTTTTTAGATGATTCTGATAGGCTTGAAGGTGTTCATACACTTTGATCCATCTTTTATCGAGTAGTTCTAGCTGGCTGAGTCTTGCAACTTGAGTGTCTTCATCGCTGATAATATTCTTCAGGGAGATTCTCAGTGATGGGATTTCTACCTCAATTGGAAAGATGGCCTCGACACCATAGATGAGAGAATACGAGGTGGTTCCAGTAGGGGTGTGGATGGAGATGCGGTAGGCCCAAAGGGTAGGATGGATGTGAAGGTGCCAATCTCGACCAATATTATTGACCACCTTTTTGAGGATTCTAATGAGGGTTTTGTTGGTGGATTTCGCTTGACCATTATCCTGGGGGTAATATGGCATAGACCAATGATGTTGGATATGGAAGGTGTCACAAAGGTTTTCCATAGTTGGTTCTTGAAAGGCTTTCCAATATCATAAATGATGGTGGATGGTATTCCATATCTGCAGAGAATATGGAAGAGGATAAACTTGGAAATTTGAATACCTATGATTTGTGACAGTGGCATTGCTTCCACCCACTTGGTGAAGTAATAAGTTGTGGTAATGATGAAGGTATGGCCATTGGAGGATGGGGGATATATCTTGCTGATTAGGTCAAGATCCCACTGAGAGAAGGGCCATGGTGCTACAAGAGGCTGTAGATCTTGTGTTGGGGCATGTATCAGATCGATGTGTTGTTGAAAGGGTAAGCACTTCTTGATGAACTTGCAAGAATCATGTTCTAATGTAGGCCAATAATATCTTGCTCAGAGAATTCTCTTAGCCAAGGCCATGCCATTTGAGTGGGCCCCACATACACCACTATGTACTGCTATTAACGCAGTATGGGCTTTAGTCTCGTTCAAGCACTGGAGGAGGGTTCCATCATACCTACGATTATGTAACAAGATGTTAGTTGGATGAAATATTTTCTTTGATTGTGTGTGAGATAGGGAGGTAGGATATTGTCGCGAAGGTAAGTGTAGATATCATGGTACCATGGTGACATGGGACCTACAATGTCACACACCATCTTACTCTCTAGGATATCATAAGCGGGGATTAATAGTTGTTCAACGAGAAACTCACACTCTTTTTTGTCTTTGGGCATGTCAATTAAGGAACCAATGGTAGCCATGGCATCCATTGCTTTGTTATGGACTCTTAGAATTTGATCAAACTAGATGGATGTGAAATACTTTTTGAAGTCGTCAACCATGCATTTATAAGGTAGTAGCTTATCATCTTTTGTCACAAACTCATTTTTGACCTATTTGATGACTAATTGAGAATCACAAAAGACTCTCAAGTGAGTAATATGCCATTGGATTGCAATTCTAATGCCAGAAAGAAGAGCTTCATATTCAACTATGTTGTTTGTGCAAGGAAAATCCAACTTGAATGACTTCGGTATATAATCACCTTTGTGGTGATGAGCAAGATTCCTGCCCTCAATCCATTATGTGTGTATGACCCATCAAAGTATAGTGTCCATGTGGCCACTTTTGTTACTGTGAAGACTCCTTCATTAGGAAATTCTGTTGTCAGAGGATAGGAATCTAATAGGGGAGCATATGCTAATTGATCAACTATCACTTTTCCTTTAATAGCTTTTTGATCCATATATTCTATATTAAATTCACTTAACAACATGACCCACTTAGCCATGTGACCAATTAGATTTGTTCTAGATAACAAATATTTGAGTGGATTGACCTTGGAGATGAACTTCACTAGGTGGCTAAGCATGTAATGTCAGATTTTTTGTGAACTGAAGACCACGGGTAGGCAGGATTTTTCCATTGGGAAATTTTTAAACTCATAACCCATGAGGGTCTGGCTGATGTAGTAGATTTCTCTTTCCTTTGATGAATCATCATGCTATTCCAAAAATTCCCCTAGTGCCACTAAAGTAGTAGAAATATACAACAGGAGTGGTTTACTAGGAATTGGTGGCATAAGGATTGGTGGGTGAGCCAAATACTCTTTGATCTTGTCGAAACCGAGTTGACACTGTTGCATCCACTTATAGGCATTATCCTTCTTCAGCAGATGAGTGAATGGATGACACTTGTTAGATAATTGAGCAATGAATCACCAAATGGATTGTAACTTACCCTAAAGGCTCCTTACCTATTTGAGATTGTGTGGTGGAGGCATATCCATAATTGCTTTGAATTTCACTGGGTTGACTTCTATACCTCTTCAGGAGACAATGAAACCCAATAGTTTTCCTGATGTGACCCCAAAGAAATATTTCTTAAGATTTAGCCTTAGCTTATACTACTCTAGATGCTCAAAGACCTTCTTGAGTACCACATGATGTTCTTCTCCTATTCTTTATTTTCCTAGTAGATCATCAACATAATCTTCCATTATGATTTGGATGAGATCTTGGAAGATTACAGTCATGGCTCACTAGTAGGTTGCCCTGCATTTTTAAGGCCAAAGGGCATAACATTATAACAAAAGGTGCCCCATGGTGTGGTGAAATCTATTTTATGTTGGTCTTCAGTTGCAATTCTGATCTGATTGTATCTAGAGAAGCCATCCATAAGGGAAACCATCTCGTGTCCCATAGTGAGATCAACCAACATGTCGATGTTTGGAAAAGGAAAATCATCTTTGGGACAAGCCTTGTTGAGATCACAAAAGTTTGTACATACTCTGATAGCGCCATTTGGTTTGGCTATGAGAACTACGTTTGAGACCCATTCTGAATAGTCAATGGGTCTTATGAATCCAACATCCAATACCTTCTCCAATTCTTTCTTAACTAGTAGAGCTACTTGGGGGTGCATTTTTTGAAGCTTTTTCTTGACAAGTTTGGCATCAGGATGTACATCCAAGCTGTGATGTACTACTAAAGTAGGATCAAGGCTTTGCATGTCTGAATATGTCCATGCAAAATTGATGATTCCTTTTGTGAGAAGCTTGATGATGGTAGAATATTCTTCCTCTAACAATGCTTTGGCTACATATGTAATTTTGGGATCCTCTTTAGTTCCCAAATTTATTTCTTATGTTTCTTCTATCAGGATGGTTGATCATTCAGAGAGCTTAATTCCTACAAGGGGAAGATGAACACCCCCATCTTTTAGTGTCTCATTGAAGTTTTCGCTATCAGATACACCCTTTGTTTTTAATTTTTCTAGGTCAGGAAGCACCTCAAGGAGGTTTTCACTAGGTGACCTTTTTTGATTTTGCTTCTTTTTACTTTTGCAGTTATGATGTTCATCATCCCCAAATCCCATAAGATGTGTGTACTGGCCTACTTAGGGAAAGGTGTCAATAGATGCACTACCATGTAGGTCCTAGTCTATGAGTTCACGATGTTTAAGGGATAGGCTAATGGTGCAAATGTATAAGTAGTCGAACATGGATGAGAGGTCAATGTGATTTACATCATTGTATGCGTGTATGATGGATTCCTCCTCTGGTATGTCTTCAAGGAGATTATTGCTCTCACTGACCTTGTTAGAGGCACTAGATGATGCTATAGGTCCCTTTTTTTTGGTGTCATAACCCAAGCTCGAGTATCTTGGTCTTATTGTAGCCTCAATATGGTCTTTCCTTCCTTGCTCTTCAGTGCCAAGGCCCCCCTGATAATTTTACTTCTCTACAAACTTAGAGGGCCAAGGATAGTTCTCTTGGAAATATTCTTTCAAAGGAGGGGAAGGATCAGGTTCCTCATGGTAGACCCAATGGCTTATGTCATCTTCTAGCACATCTTGTCTTAACCCAGGAGAACAGTAAGTACTAGTTCCCATGTTCTTGGAGCTCAAAGTGATAGTCTTGTCTTCTGGTTTTAGTGTAGACTTTGAAGGTTGGCCATATGTGTGTGGTGAGGGTGGCATAGTTGCCACGCTCAAAGTTGTGCGCATCTCATATTCACCACATCCCTTGTCAATGATTTGGACTTTAGTAAGGGTGGAATCAGATGTGGATAATGGAGTGGATGAAGTGGTCGATAATGCGGTGGTATATGAGTGGGATGATGATATCTATGGTGGTCCTATTTCCACTCTAGGACAATAGTGTGAATGAGGAAAAGAAGCTTCTAATGTGCAGCAATATTTAAATGGTTGGGGATCCACATGTATGGTAACTTCTACCACATTGAATGGGAATTTTAGACATTGATGGTATGTGGATGGAATAGCTTGCATGGCATGAATCCATGGATGACCAAGGGGGAGGTTATAGGGTAATTCCATATCAAGGACATGACATGTAGTATATTGCACCCTGGCCCAACCTAGATTGGAAGACATATTATTCCTTCAAAATCGCGCTCTGCATTATTATACGCCTTGATTATGATGACCTGATTATTTAAATCAACATGGGTGTATCCCACTTGTTTTATGAATTTTGATGTACAAAGGTTCAGGGCATAACCATTATCTATCAAGACTCTCTTTACTTTATGACGATTACCAAGACCTCTAGATGGAGGGGACAGTTATGATTAGAGTCAATGTAGGGCATGTCATTTTGGCTAAAACCTAGTTGATAGGTGGTGGAGAGGTGCCCTACCAATGCTTGAAATTGTGCAGGGTCTATGTCATTAGGAACTTGGGTGTCCCATAAGGCCTTATTTAGGATTTCTTGGTGTGTGGGAGAAGACTTAAGCAAGTCCATAATGGATATCTATGTCGAAGTCTTTCCAAGATGGTAAAGAATGTTGTATTGAGAACTCACAAGTTGGGGCTGGGTGGATGCGGAGGCTTCAGGGACTATGATGTGAGTTCGATGGGTAGTAACATCACATTGTGGATCCTTTCCTTTTACGCGTATCATAGATACACATGGTTCCATTTGTTCGATGTGCATGATGAGACCTTCATAGTTAAGTGGCACATTTTTGTAACTGATGTTGTTGGTGTTGTTATTCTGATTATTGTTATTGTTAGGCTTTGGGTTTGAGTTTGATGTACTAGGACCTTGGTTATGCTTAGGGAAAGCATTTTGATATATTTTCAATTGATCATTGGATGAAGGTGTCGTGTTGGCATCCACATGTATGTCACCCCAATCTATGAGATCCTAGATGTATGTTTTCAGACTTTGACACTTATTCAATGTATGTCCTTTAATCTTTTGGAACTCACAATATTCATTTTGTTTAAACTGGGCTAGTTTAGGCTTGGATTCATTGGGTGGTTTGGTCATGTGATATGTAATTGAATAATTAGCTTGAAGGAGCCTATTAAACATGACACTTAGGGGTTCTCCTAGTTGAGTGAATTAACGTTTTCCATTCCCTTGGTTATTCTAATTGGATTGTTGGTTGGGATGAGGTTCCCCTTGTGGTACTGATATAGCATGAGGGTTTGACTGCTAAGGAGGATATTGTTGCTTCTGTGAAGCATTAGGCACTTGGACTTGTTTGGTGTCAGTGACACCATCATTGACAATGTTTTTGTTTTTGTTCCAATAACAAGGCTTATCCTTAGATGACTGCTCCTTGTTAGAGTTAAATATTTTGACTAGCCCTTTGGCAATAAGGGCCCTCTCAAGAATATGACCTTTCTCCACTATTTCTACAAAGGTTGTGACACAGTGAAGTCTAAAGTTGTGAGCCATATCCAGATGAGAGTTTTCAATGAACAATGTGACCATATCTTTTTCTCTTAGTGGGGATTTCATGCGACTGGCTAGGGCTCACCATCTTTGAAGATAGCTCACAAAGGTTTCTCCCTCACATTGCTTTTCCTTTAGGAGATCTAACGTGTCGATATCCTTCTCTAGATTAAATAAGAAGTGGGAGAAAAACTCTTCTAAAAGTTGTACAAAGTACTTGATACATCCCTTTTCAAGATGCATAAACCAATAAAGAGCTATCCCTTGTAAACTCCTAGGAAATAATCTCATGAGGTAATTGTCATTATGCATGACTTCTTGATAGTTCACGTAAAACTTTTGAAGGTGAACTTTGGGATCTTTGGTTCCTTTATACTTATTCAATTTTGGTATTTCAAAATGCTTCGGGAAAGGAACCAATGAGATTGAAGGATCAAACAAGTAAGGACAAATATCCTCAAATTTGAACGATTGTTTGTCAGTCCCTACTTGTATGTCCTTTAATGGAGCTTTGTCTTCTTCTAGATCTTTATTAATAGGTGTTGCGGGAGTCAGATTGGATGAACTAGGCTAATTATATGGAGGATATTGCTGATATGATGAGGATGGTGTCAAACCAGTTGGATCATAAGTGGGTTGAGGTGTATATGGAGATGTTTGCTTGTATTGATTGGTGTAAGTAGAATATGGATTGATGTAAGGTGGATATGACAGATTTTGATGGTAAGAGGTTGAAACTACTTATTGGTATGGTGGTTGTTGTTGATAGTATGAAGTGAATGGAGTACCCTACTGGTATTGCATAGCAGCGTGATAGTACAATGACGTTGAAGCACCTTGTTGGTAATGCGACAGATGCTGATAGTAGGAGGTGGATTGAGTGCCCTATTGATAAGGTGGTTGTTGTTGCATGTAGGATGTGGATGAAGCACCTTGTTGGTATGAAGGCTGCTATTGAGCGTAGTATATTGAGAGGCCACATGGATATTTGGATTGGGATTAGATGTAGCAGCATAAGCGGTGTACGTGCTAGACAGATGGTAGAGATATTGTGTGAGAGGATTGCGTTGTGTTTGCATAGGAATGTGTGTATGTTGGGGTGGTTGTTGTTGTTGTTGTGACTACTGAGAAAGTGGAAGAGATGCGATGTGATGTTGTAGGACCACTGCAGAAGCTCCATGGGGCAGTTGTGCCGGTTGTGCTATAGTTTGGGTCACTTGATGTGGGGGTTGCATAGGAATGGTAGTGTGTTACTGAGGAATCAAAACTTTTAGTTGCAGAATGTCAATATTTTGTTGCAGGATTGTGACATTTTGCTATGGAGGTTGTTGATAAGGTGGCTGAGATGAGACAACAATGGTAGTAGTATGATGTGGTGGTGCTTGTGAGGGGATAGCAGTGTTTTGTGGTAGTGCTTGCATCATAGTGGATTGATGAGGATTAATGAGAGGATACTAAAATGCATGGATATTACCTTGATGTGTTGGTGGTATATTTCCAGTAGGTGTAGATCCTAGAGGTGGCATCAATGCAAGGATTGGAGTTCCCCCAGCATTGACAGGTTGTTGACCAGGATGCTGAGGTGGGAGTGGTGGAGCAGATAGAATGTGTTGTAGCATGTTGTAGGCATAAGGGTCATTAGGATCAGGTGGTTCCATATAGGCCATAGGCAGGAGGCGAGGATAACTGGTGACTTGGTGTATCACAACATTTTTGAACTTAGGATGATACTAATTCTCTATAGGTGGACCTTTGGGAACATACAAATTTCTTGGAATATTTTGTGAGGTATGCAGATCTTGTGATACAGGAAGGGACTGGGTGCCAATATACTGTGACACATTGAAATCAGGTGGTGGTTTGACTCCTTTCATGATTAGAGTAGAAAGAATCTTATCCCCATGCTCGTTGAGAAGGATATCCATCATCTAAACATTGGTAGGATTTCTTAGGTATTTTTCAATGGTGACTTCGGGTTGATTGACCATGTTCTCATCTCCACATGGTGAGTTGTTTTGGATGTCAATATTAGATTGTGGTGATGCACCGTTATTGGGATCTTGAGGGATATTTTAACTATTGTTGGGATCTTATGGGATGCTTGTAGTGTTGTTGGGATCCTAAGGGATATTTAGATGGGAACCTTGGCCTTGTTGTTCTACCATTTGTTTCTTGGCTTGTGACCGAGTTTGAATGGGCATGTAAGTGCAAAACTATTATGTGAACTAGGATGAGGCTAAACTCTATGATGCAATGTGGAGATGGCGATTAAAGGATTGATTGGATAGGATAATGGATTGATAGATTGGATGATTGAATAAGGATAAGGTTGGATTAGATTGATAGATTGGATGAGTGGATAAAGATTAGATTGTATAAATTTGGTTGATGAAACGATTGGTAAGATTGCATGATGAATGAGATAACATGGTAGAAGGGATTCTAAAGCAAGTTCAAAAATCACCCTAGGTGACTTAAGGTGTTGATTGATTGGATTAAGGATAGATAGATGATTGCGGCACTAAATCCAACTTCAGATGGAAATGGATTGATTGGGCCGAATGATGATGACTAACTCAAGACGGATGACGATCAATTCAGACACCTGGGTCAATTTGGATAATAACTTCAACCAAAGTTTAGAGGATTTGGATTGAGAAATGATGAGGGATATGCAACCTAGAGATGCTTTATGATGTACCTATATGATTCAGATGATGAACAAATGAACTTCATAGAATGTAGATGCAAATTATAGGTGAACGGAAGACATAGAATGGTTTGATAAAGATCATAATCATCTAACCAAGGTGCAAGACTGCCCAAATAAGGGGTAAGGTCACCCAACTGGAGGTCAGGTTCACACAACTAGAGGTCAAGATTGTCAAACTAGAGGTCAAGGTTGCCTATCTGGAGGTTAGGTTCACCTAACTAGAGGTCAGGGTCACCCAACTGGAGGTCAGGTTCACCCAACTAGAGCTTAGGGTCACCCAACTAGAGGTCAGAGTCGCCCAACTAGAGGTTAGAGTTTCCCAACTAGAGGTCAAGGTCACCTATCTGAATGTCAGGTTCGCCCAACTGGAGGTCAAGGTTGCCTCTCTAGAGGTTAGTGTCGCCCAACTGGAGGACAAGGTCTCCTATCTACTATTCAAGGTCACTTATCTATTGGGTAAGGTCACCTATCTACTAGTCAAGGTCACCTATCTCAACTTTTGGACTTGTCTGAATCAAAAAAGATGTCAAACAGACTATTGAAATGGGTGAACCAATTATCAAAATGGGAAAATAGACGCTTGGGATGGGTAAACAGAAATTTGGCATGGGAAAATGGATACTTAGAATAGGCAAATGAATGGTGGGAATTGGGAAATGTGTACTCAAAATGAGTAAACGGATGGTCAGAATGAGGAAACAGGTGTTCGAAATAGGCAACCAGGTGCTCAGAATGGGGAAACAGATATTCCAAATGACTAAACGAAAGGTGAAACTGGCTATTTAGGGTGTAAAATCGCCCAACTAGGGGCAGGGTCACCCAACTTAGGGTAGGGTCACCCAACTTAGGGTAGGGTCACCCAACTTAGGGCAGGGTCACCCAACTTGAGGTTAGGGTCACCCTTGTTCAGTAAAAGATAGACAATTCTAATAGAAACAGGCTGAGGAATGGCTAAGATAGAAGGCAGGGTTGCCCCTATTCAGGGTAGGGTTACCCTTGTTCAGGGCAAGCTCACCTTTGTCAATAGACCTAGACTTGACTTAGGAAAAAATGACTATGGAAAAGGACCAAAAACATAGCAAACAAGTATATGGTAAGACTGACTTGACTGAACAAAAATTCACTAGTTTCACACAACAAAGATATTTCAAACAACACAATCTTGAGATTAGTGAAAAGGGTGTGGCCAACATAGTCCTCTAACAAGGCTGCACAAGAAAAACTAGAGAGTCCTCGGTACACGCTTGGTACATGAGGCACAACTGTGAACACTAGTCTATCACAAGCGTGAGTCGGGAACACCAACAAGGTACTGAAGGCTCAAACCAACTCTTAACGTCTTATCTAGGTATCATCCTAGCTTCCATGCTCTGCTAGACACGACGTGAATGGATTGGGGTACAACTTTGACTCTCCCTCCTTTATATACCCTATTGGTACACATGGTTGGGATCATCCCTTGGGGTGATGAAATCCCCAAGCAGGTCTCGCTAAAAAGAGAACACTAACCATTTTCAGCTACTCCCTAGGCTCACACAAAGTGCAATGGGAAAGCTTGAACGATGTAGTGCCCATTGGTTAACAAAAAATACTAAGTAAGCTATGATTTCTCATCACCCAGGATCACCAAATGGCACATGGGGATTGGATACGTCAATAGCTTACTTGACAAGAAAAGCACAAAAAAATTTTGACTCCCCCTAATTAAAACTATGTGCCTAAGTAGTAGAAAAAAGAAAGAAAAACTATCTAACTAATAACTTGGCCCATTCGTCTTACAATAGATGCGTTAGAAGTTTATCCTCTAATCTTCAACAAGCGTGAGATAGTTGCCCAAATGTTAGTAAAATCTAGCACAATCACCAATAGGACGAGTTAGGGGGTCAGTATTAACCAAAATAATAGAAAACAAACTTTGGAAATAAATTTTAAAACATTTTTTTACCTCATAGACACCTCTATTTAGGTTAGGTTTTTCCCTATTAGGGTAGGTTCACCCCTGTTTAGGGTAGGGTTGCCCCTGTTATGGGTAGGGTCACCTTTGTGTAGAAAACATGGATGGAAAATTTTCTTTTGTTGCTCAGATGGGTGACTCTACAAGGTAGGGTCGCCTCTGTTTAGGTCAGGGTCGCCTGTCTTGGGGTAGGTTTGCCTATCCTAGGGTAGGGTTGCCCCTATTTAGGGAAAGGTCACCCCTATCTATTGTAGAGTCACCTCAGTATAACCTGAACCTACAAGATATCAAACAACAACAAATGTGAAAGGAAAAAGACCCATTTATGGGTCCCACCAGGCATGCCAAAAATGTGAGTAGTGTTATTTACATATCCTAAATGATGCAAAACAGAATGCAAAAGAAAGAAAACAACACTTCAACACCTTAAGATTGGGCTACATTAAACTCAAACAAAATAAAGATGAAAAACATATGTATACCTTGTATGAGTTGCTCATTGGTTGTCCCTTTGTTAGTTGATAAATGTGTGCTCCTTGATGGAAAATTGACCAAAAATGGATGCAAAATGATCTAGATGAGATGATGAATGCAATGAGTTATTTGGGTATTTTGATGGATGAATGCAAATGCAAAAGATGAGAGCTTGAAACATGCAACAATGCAGGATATGAAATTTCTTGCAAAATTCTTGAGTATGAGTGCTTGAATGCTTGAGCTTGAATGTGATGAATGAATCAATTGAGAGAAAATCTTCCATTTTAAGGGAAGGATCTCTAGAGAAATGGATGGTCAAGATTTTTCCATGGGTAAGATGAAGGGTTGTGGTGAGTTGAGGACTCACAAGCCCTCACATTTTTCCATGTGGAGGATGAGGTGTTACAAGGACAAATGAGTTGGAAAAAGGACATGTGAAGTGGAGGTACTTGCAAGTACCTTGGGATGGGGAGAAGATTTCCTCAAAAAGGAACTTGTTGTCCCTATGTGGAAGGATGTTGACATGTGAGGAATTTTAGAATTCCTCATACATCATCAAGGGGGAAGACAGAAGTGGTTGGAGAAATAAATGTGAATTTTAAATTCACATGATTGGAAGTACCTTGTGGATAAGACAAGGTCCTTATAAAGGCGGGTTCTTGACCCCATGTGACTAATGTGGCAAGTGAGAGAATTTAGAATTTCCCAACAACTTGCATGGGGAAGGGAAATGCATTGAATGAATAAATGTGAATTTTAAATTCACATGGGGAAGAGGTCAAGGCTTAAAAGGGAAAACACTTATAAAAGGTTGACTTGGAGTACATGCCAAAGATGGCATGTGATTAGATTAAGGTTGTGCAAACATGTGATTAAGAAGATTAATGAGGGATTAGAGACAAGTGCATAAATATGGAGGATGTGACATTAATCCTCATTAAAGGTGTTGACATCCTAATCATGGATTAATTAGACCATATGGGAGTGGTCAAATTTGGATGTTTACAGATGAAGTTGCTCTACTATGTCAAATTTTCAATATTCAAAAGCAAGAAGGTGAATTAACTAGAGATTTTGTGGATAGATTCAACCAACTGCTCAAAAATATTCTAGCTTCTATTCAACCAAGTAAGTGAATTCAACTTTGCATTTTTATTTCTGCATTGCACTCGGACATTCAATTTGAGTTAAAACAGTGTAAAGTAAATGATATTGAAGTTGCACAACAAGAGGCTGTAAAAGTAGAAGATGAATTGATATTAAGTGGGTTATGGAAAGCAAATTAGGTTATAGATTATTTGAAATGTGAATCTATGAGGAAGCCTATCATGCAAAAACTAATTTCTCATCCTATATATTTTCAAACTACACAACCTCCTTCTGCTAAAAATTTTAATCTCACTAATTTTGGTCCAAAACACTTTGGTAGAAAAAAGGTAAGAAATGCAGGAGTTAAACCTCATATTGATAGGGAAATTGAAGCCTTTTATTTCCATTATGAAGGAGATAACAATAAGCTAGAAAATCCCTCAAGTGACAAAGAATAAGAAAAATTCTCCCATGGTACAAATTGTAAAGATGATGGTGCAGATGATATTGCCTTAGCCTCCTTATCTACCATAGAAGTGGAATCATTCACTCTCACCAACAATGAAGAGAATTTTGAGACTACACAATATGAAGATGAGGTGTTGCATATCTTTTCTCTACAATACATGAGAGCTGAATATGAAACCTTCACATTTCTTGAACCAGATGATACAAAAGTATGGTTGCTAGAAGAGGTCAAGAGTGATTTTACTTTTGAATCCTTTCATTTTGAAAATTTGGATGCCAAAATTTTTTAACAAAATTTGGAAGATGATCAAATAGATGGATATAAAGAACCCCATGATATCTTGAGTGCATGCAAAGATAAATTTTTGTGTGAAGAAGAAGTCATCAGGTCTAATTTGTAGGACAAAAACAAGAAGGGTGAAGTGTATCATAAAATTTTTGAGCCAAATCTTATAGAAAAAAAGGAGATGGTACCAGTTGGGGGTGATTTTTAGTCACATGAAGATATTGTTCATAATGCAGAATCTTGGTTTGACTCACATGAGTTACACATGGTCGGTAGTGGTCGTTTCTAGGCATGGGATATTAGTTTGGGTGTCATAGGGAAGAATGTTTATATGCAAGAGCATGTTGAAGAAAATCCAAAGATTTATGATGCTAATTGGTTTTTTGGTTCTAGAGAATTACCCAAGAGGTCTATGTGGTTTACCAGTCCTATATCTTTCTTTCAAACCATATGATGGTTTTTAACTTTGCAAGTGCTTCATGGTTACACCTCTCTTTTTCACTTGAGTACTTATTTTTCCTAGCCTGTTAATGGATTTGCATGATCATCTAGGAGTCATCTAAGGTAGGATCTTATGCCCATGTACATATTTAGGGTTTTTTTTTGTCCTATTTTTGGCTTGACTAATTTTGGTTTGTGCCCAGTTCCCCTCCACCCTTCTGCAAGCAATACCCTATTCACTTGCTTCTCTCTTGACTCTATTGCCCAATGGATGAGGGCTAGTCTACCCTAGATTTTTTGGACTTCTCTGTATTTTTTGTAAAAATGCAGTCCCCAATCAGAGGAAATGTTTTCCATCAATTTTTTATTTGAAAACATGCAATTTTTCCCTCTTGAACTAAATTTCATCCCCCACTTTTAATAAGCATCTGAGTGGTCATGGTTTTTAGTGGTTTCTATAACCATATCACTAAGTTCTAAAGTTTTAGAATGAACTTAGCACCCGATCCAGCTCCCTTTGACATTGGAGGTAATCATCATATCAGAGGTTCCTAAAAGTTTAAAACTCGTGATATGTGGTTTCATGTTTCAACTTTTTAGCAATCCTGTGACTCTATGGCAGATCTCCTAGTTTTCAAGGCATCGTCAGTTCATTTAATGGTTTGTACAATGTATCATGGGATGTCCCTTAAGGTGTTTTTGAAGTGGGAACTCAATCTTAAATCTCTTTTCTTGAGAAATACACCCATGACACATTAATATTGTTATTAAATAACAAGTGTAACAATCTGAATTTGCTGAGGTGGCCACAATCTTTATCGAATAAAAAGCATTTAGTTTCTTCCATTTGAAATAAGCGACCCATACACAAAGAAAGGTGGTGACACTTTTGAGCTCAATTTACTAGAACATCTTTTAAAATGGTGCTTCCTGTGATTAATGGGGTTTGGGATGATGAACCTTTTCCTGTCCTGCAACTTGATTTGAATTGACTTCAAGAGGAGCAAATTGACGTCATCTCTTAGCTACACACAATGGCATGGAAGGAGAAAACCAACTATGTCAAATACAATAGGGTATTTTTCATTTTGGAAGAAGAATAAGAACGTGTTGAGCTTCAAAACCCCTTTATGGAGATTTGACTAGAAGTAGATAGAGCTCTTGTCCTGGGGGCAATTTAATTTCTTTGGTCCTGCATGCATGTAATCTTGTAATTTAGGTAGCAGCAATGATAATTTTAGTAATGAAACCATTTCCATTTCAAAGTTGTTTCTTAGTAACGGTCTCTTTCATGAACTGTTATTTTCTAAAAATGAACGGTTTCATTTTTGTATATATATATATTGGATTTTGTAGAGGGGGGGATAGAAAAAGTTTAAAAAATGTAAGATGAAGAAGAAAACAACATGATTATCTTTTCAACACATTTTTTATGGTACAGGGGTGTTGGGTCTATGAACTCACATTTTGGCGTTGAAGAAATAAAAGAGATATTTTTGAATCTGTATATTTATTAATGTTTTCTTTGATTGTGAATGAATTATGATTCTTCATAATTACTCTTCAATGTTTTATCTATTATGTCAAGCTCTCTATGTGGTTATTTCTAAAGATTTGAATTCGATGTAACCTATCTGTTGAAAAGGAGTTTGTTGTCTATTCAATTCTTGTTTCCCATTCATGGGTGTGGGATAAATAAAATTTTCATTATTTATTTGCATTCACTATTTAAATCAACCTTTCACATTTACTTTCATGGTTATGGGTAAATATTAGTCTTCCTTTTCTGCTTTCTAGTTAAAAGCATACCCTGCATATACATTCATTGTGCAACTATCGAAGGTAGTTGCACCTTGTAAAACAAGCAAAGAGCACTTGCAAATACCATTGCAAGTGACTCAATGTTGGTTCGTTTGTCACTAGTGTGGGCAAGGGAGTATAAATAAAAATGAAAAATTTGTTAACTAACACCCCACAACAATGGCCACATCAAAATGTTCCTGAAATCAAAGACGACAATGGCGAGGCAATTTTTGTCATAGCTGCAACCCTAATTAGGTCTAGAATCCTAGGGCTGAAAGGAACTAGAGAAGGAAACTAGATCATGGCCCTACTTATGATGAACCCCCTTTGATTCAAGACTTGAATCATGGAGAAGAGGCTAGAAATAAGGTTGTTTTCAGAAATGGCCAAAGGAAAGTTGTGGTGATTGCCTCAAAAAAATTATGAAAAGAGAGAGAGAGACTAGATCGCTTAGGGATAATTACAAAGTGGCTAGGGAAAGATTTCAAATGGGAATTTTTGGTGTGCTAGTGGCAAGAAAAGTGGGGTGCAGAGTTAAAAATGAAAAGGATGGTAAGCAAATACTTTGTGGTAATCTGCCCCTCAGAGGAGATAAGGTTACAAATTGAATCTGGAGTGTGGCTCTTGGATTGTTATGGTTTGTACATTAGGTGATGGATCACTAGTTTTAACCCTCACTCACATCAAATGGAAGTTGTCCAAAATTTATGGAGATTTCCCAATTTTCCATTAGAATTTTGGAACCCAAAGATACTGGAAGAGATTGGGAATAGCCTAGGAATTTATGTGTTCATAGAGGAAAGAAAGAGCAGGGATGGTATAGGTTCCTCTATAAGGTTGTGCATTTAAAATAAACTATGGTAGGACAAATGGTATGAAATCGAGTTGGTGATGGAAAGGGGAATGTGGAGACAGAAGTTATTTCTAGATCCGACTAAAAATTTAAAACTTATTAAGTCATTGGGATGAAGAGAATAATAGAATTCCCCCTCTAAGGAGGTGTACAAAAGCTCAAGCGTGTCGCAACATCTTCCCTCTTCTACTAAGCAACCAATGAAAGAGGCCAAAGGAGAAATGGAATTTTAAGTTGGGGAAAAGCTTGCATCCCCATTTGAAGAGGGCATGATGGCTGATGGAGCTTGCCCAAGTGACATTGAAGATGATTTAAAGGAAAAAGTGGCAGAAGCCATCGATCTACTAGGAAACAAGTATGTTGCTGACAAGAGGATTTGGATGTATTGATTGAGGTTGGGAATGAGATGGATAAAATTTCTAAGGTGACAAAGAGCAGCTCCTTGAGGATAAACGAAGAGGATGAATTTGATGATTGGATGAATGGTTTGGGGCTGGAAGATGATGATCTCCCTTTTGAAGTAAGGCTTTATCTATCCATGGGAAAGAAGCAAAAACTTATGGAGGTGTATAATGCAGAGGCTAGGAAACTAGGCATTAGTCAAAAGGAAATGCAAAAGACCTCCCCAGACTGTGGTGAAAGTAAAAGGAGGGGCAAAATTTTGAATCAAGAGAAGCTCAAATGGGATGGGGAGGCCAACAGCTAGAAGAAGATTAATGAGATGCTTAAAGTAGGGAAGAGCAATGCTCTTCCTGAGCAAGCATGAAAATCCTAACATGGAATGTTAAGGGCTTAAACACCCCTAACAAATGATGCCTAATTAGGCGTCAGCTAGATGGCTTTAAAGTAGATTAAGGTATGTTGTAGGAAAAAAATTGAATGAAAAAGAGCAGGAAATTTTAGTGATTAAGGGGAAATCTTGGAGATGCATAGGGGTTGATACAGATGGGGACTCTGGTGGCTTGATGATTGTATAGAAGCCACAAATGATGATAGTGGAAGAAGTTAGTAGCAGTAGACATTGGATCATTTTTTGGGTAAGGATTCTCATTTCAAATCTTTGATTCATTCTTGTGGACAAGGATTTTCGCACCACAAGAATCTCTAACACTTCTAGGGTTTTTCACCTAAAAGGAGAGAGGTAAGTCAAAATGTGTAATTTCCACACTCAAAAATAATGCAAATACGAATGAAATATGCATAAATAGAATGTCCTAAATGCAATTAACTGATAAAAGAAATAAATTATTAATGCAAAACCACAGAAATGCAAGATGTTTGAAAACATGCTATGATATGTAAAATGACCTAGAAATGTAAACAAACTATAACAAAAAACTGATGGAACTTAAGGTGTGCACCTGGAAACTAAAGAAGGATAAAATGGAGGTCTGGAATCCTAAAACACCTAATGTAGAAGCCAACTAGGACACTTACACCATTATGGGCTACTTAGTCCCAAATCTGGAAAATTGCTTTGGAGCCCGTTTCAGCCAAATGGGTATCCAAATCCACAAAAACTTTTGACAAACATGCATAGTGGGACTAAGTCACCACTGTTGGTGACTTAGTCCACTTTTACTTTTTTGAAAAGTCAAAAGTGGAATCTATAGCTCTTGTTCTGCTCTTTTTGTTCATCCAGGTGTCCAGTTCTAAAACACTAATTTTTGAGGCTGTAACTAACTTTTTGTGTAGATTTTGACCTTGCCAATAGGGACACTTGTGCCAAGTTGGGTGACTTAGTCCTATTTCAAGGAGATTCTACCATAATAGGAATCTGCCAAATGGGTATCCAAAAATGCAAAAACCATTTTCAGGCCTAGTAGTAGGACTAATTCACCACTTATGGTGACTTAGTCCACTTAGGAATCTTGAGAAAATCTAGGCAGGAATTTGTAGCTTTCTATCTGCACTTCCCTTCCTGACAGGTGTCCGGTTTAGAAACTATAGAAAATAGGCTAAAAGAGGTCTCCAAGCTACAATTAGGGCTTTGTTGACTTGAATGACTTTGATAGATTGTTGACCACTTCTTAACACTTTCCTCTTTGACAAATCTACATACAAGACCTACAAAAAACACATGCAAAGAGGGGGGAAAGGGTTAAGGGTTAGAAAATAGGGGTTTTCCTTGGTCAAACCTCAGTTTGGTAATAAAACCCTAGAAAATGAAATAAAATGGAAAGAGAATTATGAATGAACAACATGCAATGCTACTACTCACCAAACCCTTGATGTAGAAATCTAAAGATATGAAAGAAGATGCTCCAATGGATGACTTGATAATGCTTAGAAATGCTTTAATGCTTGAGAATGAATTAAGATATTGATTGCTTGATTGTTGGATGAATTAGGTGTAGAATGATAGGAAAAACCATTTATTTATACTTGATTTTACAATATTTCCCAAAAATAACACATCAAAGGCTAACCTCAAGGCTAAGAGAATAAAATCCTGCCAGAAAATTAAAATAATTTTGATTTTTGTGCCTAGTGGGACTAAGTCACCCTAGGTGGCAACTTGGTCCCACCAGGGCAATTTTACTAGGTTTCAAGAATTTAAGTGCATTTAATGATGTTTAATGGGTTTATTCTCTAAAACACACTTAAGGATGAAAAGTACATCAAGGGGTCATTTAAACATAAGAATGGGTCAAATTAGTGATAACAAGCCTAGAAAAGCATGAGATTTTGTTACAAATTTTTACAACACTTTGAAATAAGACTTGGTAAGGGGTAAAAAGAGGTTATTTAGGTGAATTATAATGAAAGGGTCCTAGAAAAGTGTGAAAGTGGGTTACAACACTTCACAACACTTTTGCAAGACATTCTAGAATTCTTAATGATTCACAAGGTTCCAAGACCTAATGTGAATGTGTTGATGACATTACAATATTAAATCAAGGAAAAATCAAGCCAAAGTCCATAAGAAAGACTCAATTGAGTGTAAAATGTCAAACTATACATTTTTGGTTACATATTAAGCCACCACTTTAGTGGGAGGATGAAATTGCTTCAAACTCATAGTAAAGTAGCCCATTATGCACACCAAGAGGGATTGAAATGCATGAATTCTTGGTGAAATGATACAACAACAATCAAGAGGGATGATCAAGCCCCTAGGATCAAGATCCCATGGCAAACCAAACATAAACACAAAGGAACACACAAGACAATGATGTAAATGAAGAGAGAGAGAAAGTCATATCAAGCTTTGATCATTTGTCCAGCCTATTGTGGATCAGATCTAAGTTGTTTGTCTAGAAAGAAAATGTATACTCACTCTGAGGTGATGAAACTCATGGTTTTCTGCTGAGCGAGAAGGCCAAAAAGGTGAGAAACATACACTCATGGCTGGTATGTACTCACACACACGCAAATGGCTATGGGGAAAAATCATGCCTCGAAATGGGCTTCCTGCTCAATCATACCAAAGTTATACTTCTTGATAAATTTAATAAGGAACCACAAAAGAAAATGACATTTCAAGCTTCATGAGACAAGAAAAACTTTGTATGCTTGGAGCTCATGAACAAACACGATGGCACCATAGAAGTGCAAGCTATGTTATGCAAGGTGGCCAAATAAAAAATGCAAAATGCAACATGCAAAGAATGTTCAAAGGAGTCTTTCTTAGTTCATGTGAGGTCTTTAACTTAGGGAATATTGTGTCTAATGTCTCCAAGAGAGGACCAATCAAAGAATAGATAATTTGCAACTTAGGGGATGCAGTGTGTCACATCAAGCCACCAAGAGGAATGTAATATGCTACAATAGATCATGCTCATGAAGGACATTACATCCAATGTCATCCACAAAGCGACAAACACATCGTATGAAGTAACAAGGCTGCACTAAGAATGAAGAAAAATAAAAGAATGCAAAATGAATAATTCCAATGTATGCCCCCACTTTAAAGGAGTTGCTACACACCGTTCTATGAGCAATTTTTTTAAAGTAACAAATGAAAAATGCAAAAATAAGGAAAGAAGACATGAGAGAAAACTTGGAAAGTCCTATGCCAAGTCATATGTTTTCGAGTAAGGCTACGTCATATGAAGGAAAGGAAAAAGAAAAGGAAGGGGTTGCCCCCAAAATGAAAAACACCAAACACATAAGGGATCTATGGATTTACGGTTAGTATGTTCGTTGTTGCAATGTTTTGTAAAGAGCTCAAAACTGTCATCATTCCCTAAATACATAGAACTAGAAGAGTGACACAAAGAGAGAAAAAACAAAGAAAAATAAAATTTTGTTTGGGTCAACATGGAAGAGACATAGGGAATCTTGACACTTTGCATCGTCCCCAAAAGAAAAAAAACAAGAAAATGAAAAGAAAAGGTAAAAGAAAAAGGAAAAGCTTTTGGGTCAACATGAAGGAGACAAAATGTCTCAATGATTTGAGTCATCTCAAAAAGAACAAGAAAAAGTCAAAAGAAAAAGAAAAAGGCAAAGAAAAAGAAAGGGGCCTTTTGGGTCAACATGAAAGTGACATTTTGGTCTTAATTCCTTATGTCATCCCCAAAAGGACAAGCAAAAGAAAAAAGGTGAAAGCAGTGTACCACAAATAGAAGAATGAAGGTACAAATAGAGGAATGTCACAAAGAGAAGGAGAACAACAAATAGAACATCACAGGGGAACATGATACACATATACAAACATACAAAAGGAAAATAAAATGAAAAATACTAGTAAGGAAAATGTGAGTCAACCATCAAGCAAGTCATCCACCTCCCAATAATGTTAATGATATGTTGAGGGCGGGATGTTAGCCAGTGGGACAAGAGCAAGTACTAAACTAGGAGAACCACCAAGTTCAACACTTTGTATAGGAGATTTATTGCTTAAGCTCATGGAAGAGGAAAATAATTTATTCAAATCATTATGCACCTCTTCATCGATTTTATCCATCTCATCATCATCATCCAGATTAATCATAACAGGAGGATGAATGAGAATGTCCAATGAAGGGTGTACCTCTTGTTGTAATTGTTGTATAGGATTTTTTTTTGTGGTTGGGGAGGAGGGTCATCATGCATTGCTTCTATCAAATTTGGATTGTGATTTTCTTTATTTTCTTCTTCCTATTACTTGTGAGCAAGGGCACGATGCCTATGCCTACAATCCTTAGCTCCTCTATTTCTTTTGATTCTATTGTCGAGTTGTGTTTATGAAGGAGTGGGTTGATCAACCATAGGTTGTTGTTCTTCCCTAAGGGGAGGAACAGAAGGAACCATGGAAGGTTGTTCATCCACTTTCTCCTTTTCTTTGTAAACTTGTTTTATGCAAGGAGGCATGACGTGGTTGCTATCATTGTCTCTTGGTCATTTGGTTAATGGAGAGGTTTCGGGTGTTGGTTGGTTTTAGTTGTTTAGATCTTGTTCAGGTTGAAGCATGGTTTCATCTAGGATAGGAGTGTCAGAAGTGGATGGGGACATGTTTTTGAGAGACAATTCAGTGATTTTCTTTGCTTTAAATTTTTGGTAAGAAATGAAAAAGAAGTCTTTGCGAGGTGTGATGGGTTCCATGGGCTCGGGCCAAAAGGCTTCTAAGGAAAAGTTTCCTTTAGAAGAAAAAGGGTTAAAGAAACTATGTTGAACAGTGAATATGTCATTTTCAAATAGAAACTTTAAACATTTGTGTATGACCGAAGGGACAACTTTCATTGAATGAAGCCAGGGATGGCCTAGCATCAAATGAAACTAGCCTTACTGCAGGATGATGGAGAATGTTACATCCAATGTTTTTGGTCCTATCTGTAATAGAAGGATCATTGATCCTATCATAGGGAAAGAAAAAACATTGTGTTTGGATCCATTCTATTGGTTTATCATAATCATCTTGATTAAGATCATGTAGTACCAAAAATTCCTTAGTGATTGTATTCTCTCCACAGGCAGGATCTATGAGTATCCCATTAGTGGGCTTATCATAAATACGACTGGCTATGTAAAGAGGAGCATCAGGAAGATTTGTAATTATTTCCTTAGAAGAGAAAGTAATATTAAGAGATTGCTTAGGTTGGGCCTTACGAGGGATAACGTCTATCTATCGCACCTACCATTTCATCCATAGGATTAATAGTAGTGGTATGTGGAATACGATCAAGATGTTCAACATTTTTTATGAATGTTCATCACATCATTCTTTTGAGTTTCACTATCTTTGACAAATGAAACATTATGTTTAGGCATTAGATTTTTGAAAATTTGCAAATTTTGATTTGGAGGGGCAACAAAATTATTGCCTTGAACATTAACATTATCAATGGATAGAGGGTCGGAATAAATGGGGTCTTGTACAAGGTGTTTAAGATGCTTAGAATCTTCCCTGTCATGTCCATTTTGTCTATGAAAATGGCAATAAGTATTGGATTTAAAGTTGGGAGGTAAAGGCTAAGTGGGATTGAGTGGTTTGACGACAAGAAAGGTAATCATTTGTTGTTGCAAAAGTTGATACATCGTGTTATGAAGGGTGTCAGGTAATGGTATAAATTGTCATTTTGGATCTCCATAACTATAAGCTATCATGGCTTTAACAACTGCTACCTAGTTTTTGACAGGTTAGGGTGGTTGTTAAGGGGGGGTTTAATTGTAAGAACCCTTTATTTTTCTTTTTGAATGGTTCAGAATTGCTTTGGTTGGTATGTTCATATTTCTCAGTTCGTGTATAAGTGGAATTTACATCATGACTACTAACTGAATTGTGATAATCGAAAAGGGCGGTACACAAGTTCATAAAGGAGGGAAATTTCACCATGGTGAGTTTTTCCTAAAGTTTGGCTTGGATTTTTTCTATAAACATCTTTTGAAGATGTGGATCAGGAAGCTTGACATCAATTTGAGAGTAAAGTGATTGATAGCGTGATATAAAATTAGTTGTCTTTTCTTCTTCGTGTTGCTTACATCTCATCAAATCAGCCAAGGTCTTCTTTGGAGTCATATCCACTTGGAAATGATTGATAAATGCATCAAATAGTTCATTTAATGAATGAATTAAATTATTCGGTAAAGATGAAAACCATTCCAAGGTGGTGTCTTTTAAAGTCCTAGGAAACAGTTTTGCTAATAGTTTATCATCAACAAAAAAATCACTACATATGGCTGTGTAAGAATTAATATGGTTAGAAGGATATCCCTTCCCTCCATATTTCTCAAATCTAGGCATATCTATTCCTTGTGGCATCAGTGTTCTCAATATTTCCAAAGATAGTGGGTTGCTTCAAACATAATAGGTGGGTGGTCCATTCTAATTTTGGTTGGTGGTGGATTTTTTTTTTGCATGGAGGAGATGGTTTGGAAAAGATAATTTATGAGAGGGTCAGTGTAGGTAGTAGGAAGTGGAAGGCAAAGTGGTGATGGAGTGTATGTAGTGGTAGGGAAAGTGAAAGGAATGCTTATAGATGGTATGGTGGAAGAGTATAAAACATGTGATACCACAGAAGAATTAGGAATGCTAGCAAGAATAGTCGAGGAAGGAATCACATTACTAACCTATTGCATTATTGTTGTGACTTGAGGAATGGTATAGGTAGGTATGGATGCTACTGTTGAGGGAGGATGAGTGTGAGGTCCTCCTTGGCTAACTACAGTGTTTGTTGGTTGAGATGTACTAGAGGTGGAAGGAACATGTTTATGGTATATCTCAACGATTTGTTTCATAACCTCTAGGCCTTCGTCACATTCAAGCATGCAATGGATGTTTTCTATGGCTAGAATTGTAGTGGTTGAAATGTTTTCAAGACACACTTGATGTTGGAGATGTGTTAAGTCCTCATGTATGTTAATGACTTTTTCTTGTGGAATGTGATCATTATGTGTGTCAACATGCATGTTATTAGAAGGAAAAGAGTTGCTAAAGGTAGTATCCATGCCTAGTGTACTAGTTGTAATACTAGGAGTGGAAGCTTTAGATAACACAAGATCCACAACATGTGTATTATGGTGGGATAACATGAGTCTCAAACTTCTTCTCACTAAGGTATTAGCAAATGGATGCCAAACACTCATACAAAGGGTTTCTAAATGCAGTTGAAGGAAAATGCAATGTAAACTAAGAGCAAAAAAATGCTAATAACTAAAATTTTGGAAAGCAACACATAAATGCAATAACAGAAAAAAGAAATGAAGAAAATGCCCAGAAAATGACAAAAATTACATTGCAAAATGTGAAGGACTAAGTCACCGTGGCAAATTAGTCCCAATGGTGATTTTTTGAGATTTTTTTGAATTTTTAAATGTAATTTTATGGATTTCATATTTTCAGATGCAAGTATAGTATGAAAATGCAATTTTTTTTGTGTTTTTAATGAAATGAAATGCAAAAATGTAAGGTATATGAGCTTTTCATTAATGCAATTTTTAAAACCCTAGGATTCAAATTAAACAATGCAAACCCTAATGCAATGTTGATGCAAGGTATTCCTAGGGTGTGGATGCACTTGAAATCAAAAGTAAATATGTTCAAACGCCAGGTTCACCAAAATGTGGACACTAATTTTGGTATCCAAGGGTTCTCTAACACTTCTAGGGTTTTTCACCTAAAAGGAGAGAAATGGACCCAAAATATGTAATGTCTACACTCAAAATCAATGCAAGGATGGATGCAATATGCCTAAATAGAATGTTCTAAATGCAAAGAACTGATAAAAGAGATGACTTATTAATGCAAAACTAAAGAAATGCAAGATGTTTGAAAACACGTTGTGATATGCAAAATGACCTATAAATGTAAACAAACTATAACAAAAACTGATGAAACTGAAGGTGTGCACCTGGAAACTAAAGAAGGATAAAATGGTGGTCTAGAATCCTGAAAAACTTGATATAGAAGCCAACTAGGACACTTACGCCATTCTGGGTGACTTAGTCCCAGATCTAGAAAACTGCTCCAAAGCCCATTTTAGCCAAATGGTATCCAAATCCACAAAAACTTCTAAAAAACATGCACGGTGGGACTAAGTCACCACTGTTGGTGACTTAGTCCACTTTATCTTTTCTAAAATTTCAAAAGTGGAATATGTATCTCTTGGTATGCTCTTTTTATATTTCTCTAGGTGTTTGGTTCTTAAACCCTGATTTTTGAGGTTGTAAGTGACTTTTTGTGTAGATTTTGACCTTGCCAATAGGGGCACTTGTGCCAACCTAGGAAACTTAGTCCTATTTTAGGGAGATTTTTCCAAAACAGGAATCTGCCAAATGGGTATTCGAAAATGCATAAACCACTTTTTAGGCCTAGCAGTGGGACTAATTCGCCACTGATGGCAACTTAGTCCACCTGGGAATCTCAAGAAATTCAGTGTAGGAATCTACAACTTTTTGTCTGCACTTCCCTTCCTGACAGGTGTTTGGTTCAAAAACTGTAGAAAATGGGTTGAAAGAGGTCTCCAAGCTTCAATGAGGGCTTTGTTGAGTTGAATGACTTTGATAGATTGCTGACCACTTTTTAACACTTTACTCTTTGAAAAATTTGCATACAAGACTTGTAAAACACACATGCAAAGAGGGGGAAAAGGGTTAAGGGTTAGAGAATAAGGGTTTGCCTTGGTCAAACCCTTGTTTGGTAATCAAACCCTAGAAAATGAAATAAAATGGAAAGAGAATAATGAATGAACAACATGTAATGATACTACTCACCAAACCCTTGAAGTAGAAATCTGAAGATATGCAAGAAGATGCTCCAATGGATGACTTGATAATGCTTAGAAATGCTTGAATGCTTGAGAATGAATTAAGAGATTGATTGCTTGATTGTTGGATGAATTAGGTGTAGAATGAGAGGAAAAACCATTTATTTGTACTTGATTTTACAATATTTCTAAAAAATAACACATCATAGGCCGACCTCAAGGCTAAGAGAATAGCCCAGTGGGACTAAGTCACCCCAAGTGGTGACTTGGTCACACTAGGGAAATTTTATTGGGTGTCAGGAATTTAAGTGGATTTAATGATGTTTAATAGGTTTATTCTTTGAAACACACTTAAGTAAGGCCAAAATTTCATTAAGGGGTCATTTAAACATAAGAAAGGGTCAAATTAGTGATGACAAGCCTATAAAAGCATGAGAGTTTGTTACAACTCTTTACAAAAATTTGAAATAAGACTTAGTAAGGGGTAAAAATAGGTTGTTTAGGTGAATTATAATGAAAGGGTCCTAGAAAAGTGTGAAAGTAGGTTACAACACTTCACAACACTTTTGGAAGACATACTATAATTCTTAATGATTCATAAGGGTCCAAGACCTAGTGTGAATGTGTTGACTACATTACAACATTAAATCTAGGAAAAATCAATCCAAAGTCCATAGGAAAGACTCAAGTGAGCGTTAAAATGTCCAACTATACATTTTTTGGTGACACAATTCTCATTATTATTTATGGCCCTAATTTGTGCATTTAGAAAAGGTTAATTTGACATGAATTATATTTAGTATTGAATCAATCATTGCAATATTTTTGCATCCTGGGGGGGATTCAAATGCTATATTGAGATCAGTTGATAAAAGAGGGGGTGTGGGAAGACCTCTTCAATCACAAGTTGAATTTAAATATTTCATCGACTGAACATGCTATTGGAAGCTCAAATTGGGAATGGAAATTACACTTCAAAAAATAGGAGGAAAGGCTTCGGTAGTGTAGCAAAAAAAATCAATAGGTTCCTCTTTAAAGGGGATTTAAGCAAGTTTCCTTTCACATTGGATTGCAACATCCTCCTAGGGGTGGGGTTAGATCATTTTCTAGTTCGATCAATTGGAAATTTGTGTAGAAATAATTTCAGTAGGGTGCCCATTCAAGTTTGAGTCTATGTGGCTTAAAGATCTGAATCTCAGTGACTTGGTAAAGCAATGGTGGTTGGAGTGTAATCCGGGAGGCTCCAAAATGTTCATTGTTATGATGAAGTTAAAATTTTTGAAGTAGAACTTAAAGCAATGGAACAAAGTGAGTTTCAAGAACAACTTTGAAGAAACAAAATAGATTGAAGAAGCCCTAGAAGCAGTGGAAAGAAAGGTGATAGAAGAGGGGATGGATGCAAACAGTTATAAAGAGGAAAAATATTTGCTTGGGAGGTTGAATGAAATAATGGAAAAAGTGGAAATTTTGTGGAGGCAGAAATCCAAGGAAGTATGGTTGAAGTTTGGTGACCGAAACATGAAGTTTTTTCACAATTCAACAAAGGAAAGGTGAGAATTCAATGTAATTTCTACCATTAAAGGACCGAATGGGCGAATGGTGGATGATCCAGTTGAAATAAGGAATATAGTGGTGGATTTAGTTCAAGATCTTTTGATCGATTATGAAGGCTCCAATTTGTGGGCTTAGAATGAGATGTTGAAGAATATACCTAGGGTGGTAAATGAGGATCAGAATAAGTTGCTTTTCAGCAAGTTCACTAAAGAAGAAATAAGGGTGGCCTTATTCTAGTTGCACCCAAAAAAGGCACCTGGGCCCGATGGGTTTCCTGTAGTATTTTTTCAAAAAAATTGGGATTATTGTGGGGCATGATGTCTATGAGGAAATTGAAGATTCAAGAGAGTTGGGACATGCATTAAAAGAAATAAATAATACATTCATTGCACTCATCCCCAAGAAAGAGAAACCCAAGTCAATGGAGGAATTTTAGCCAATTTATTTATGCAATACGCTGTACAAAATTTTGACAAAAGGAGTTTCTAATCGAGTTAATCAAATTCTTCCTTTGATTATTTTAGAGGAACAAACTAGGTTTGTCCCTAGAAGGTCGATCTTTGATGGATTGATCATTTCCCAAGAAGTCATCCATTCAGTGTAGAAACTAAAGAAACTTGCAATGCTTCTCAAGCTTGACATTAGAAAATCATATGACAAGGTTAATTGGTGCTTCCTCTTTAATATTATGGAAGCTTGTGGCTTTAAAAAGGATTGGTTGGATTGAAAGCCCTAGATTTTCTATTTTGGTGAATGGATCCCCTGAAGGGTTTTTCAATGTCTCTTGGGGACTAGGGTAGGGAGACCCTCTATCCCATTTTCTATTCATCATTATGGTTGAGGCCCTAGGAAGGGCGATTTAAGGAGCAAGAAGGAGTGGCATAGTGACTAGTTTGCAGGTAACCAATAGTCTTAGTGTAGTTACTCATCAATAGTTTGTTGATGATAATTTTTTGTTTGGTATCACTACAAAAAGAGAAGCTAATAGGCTAAAAGGAATCCTAGATATGTAGTATGTGGCCTTTGGGCAAGAGATTAGTAAGGAAAGGTTAGAAGTCTTATTTTTGAATACATCCATTGCAAGAGAGATTCAATATTTTAGGATTTTAGGTTTTAAAAAAAGGAAGCTTCCATGAAAATATCTCGGCCTTCCTTTAGACAAGGGAGTGAAGAAAGCAAATATTTTGACACACTGATTGATAAGGTGAAGGAAAAAATGACTTTGTGGAAAAATAGATGGCTTTCATGGCTGGATGATTGACGATTTTGAAATCAGTCATTTATGCCTTGCCAACTTATATGATGTTGTTCCTTCCTTTATCTGTTGGGGAAAGAAAATCTCTAAATAGGCAGATGAAGGATTTCTTTTGGAAGGGAAACTCAGAGCAAAACAAGTTTCACTTGATAAAATGGGAAAAGGTGTGTGAAAAGAAAGAGGTGGATGGGGCAAGAGTGAAAAATCTCTTGTTTGAAAATAAAGCTTTGGGGGGGAAATTGGTATGGGCCCTCCACACAAATCAGAGCTTGAAGTGGGTAAAACTTCTTAGGGTAAAGTACCTTGATGGGGGTGAACATTCCATTCTAATGGCTAGTAATCTTCCAAAAGGCTCTAAAATTTTGAATTTTATTTGCAGCTCGCTAGACGTAATTTGGATCATTTGACTTGGGAAGTAAGGGATGGATAGTCTGCCATGTTTTGGGAAGATTCCTGGAATGGATTTGAGAAATTAGTTGGCTTCGAGGATTTGGTGCAAGGATGGTTACAAAATAGGCATGGGGTGATAGGGTAAGAGATTATTTGGAGGATCCACCTTAGCATGGTGAAATTTACAACAAATCAAAACGCATAAGGTTGATGGGTTTCCAAAGAAAAGAGGTGGAGTTGTTTGAATAGGTTTTGAAGAATCAAAATATTTGTTTAAGGTAGGGAAATGATCAAATCAAATGGAATATCGCTTAGAATGAGGAATATAAGGTAAGGGATGGCTATAATATTTTTTCAGGTGTAGGTGCTTTCGTCTCAAACCTACCTATCATCCTTTCCTTACAAAAAAATTGTCTTCCAAAGGCTAGTATTTTCACCTAGGCTGCCTCTTAGGGTAGAGCCTTGACTATGGATAGGTTTATTAAGTTGGGCTACCAGGGACCTTTGAGATGCCCCTTATGCAAAATGGAGGAAGAAATAAGGGATCATCTATTTTTGAACTGTAAGTACTCTCAGCAGTGTTGGAATTGACTTTGTGCAAAACTCTTTTAGTCCTTGGAATTCCCTACTAGATTGATTGAATTGCTACAAAGCTGGCCAATCGATCACAAACAAGCAATGTTTGGAATTCTTTGGGTTTTCAACCCCTCAATCATCATTTGGGAGCTATGGAAGGAGTAGAATTGTCGAATCTTTCAGGACAAGCCAATGTTAGACATAAGGTTGTAAAATAAAATTGAGGCCAGTATTGTGGAAGTGGTCAACTCCAAAATGGTTGATTTGAATCCAAAAAAGTAAAATTTATAGTGTGAGATGCAATGGTCAGAAGGAGCTGGAATAGATTGATTTTCTTGACATTTGTGTGTAACAGTGGTGTGTCATTGTTAGATGAAAGGCGAAAGGTGAGATGGGTTCCACTGGATGATGGCTTGGAAAAATTAAATTTTGACGGGGCCTCTTGGGGCAATCTGAGGACCTCCGGAGCTAGATGTATAATCAGGAACAGTGAGGGTCAAACTCTGGGAAGAATGGTGACTCTCCTTCCTAATGAAACCAACAATGCAATCGAATTTCAAGTCTTCATTAGGGGAATGGGATTATGTTCTGAACTGGGCCTTAGGAATATTATTATTGAAGGTGACTCCTCTTTGGTGATCAATGCTTTAAGGTTGAGGAGAGTTCAAAATTAGAATTTGGGGATTAACCTGGAAATTGCATTAAGCTGGGTGGATAGGTTTGATTAGGTAATGTTCAACCACATTTACAGAGAAGGAAATATGGAAGCAGACCACTTATCAAATTTAGGGGTTAGTAGGATAATAGTGAGAGATTTGGTCACCTAACTTTGGGAGCTGATTGGGGGTGGATGGGTGGGCATCTCTACAACAAGGATGCAGAGAGACTGCGTCTATAGGCCTCCACTAGGAAAGCAACAATTGTTTTGATTAGATTCCCTTTGGGGGTTGAGGCTTTTTTGGCAGTTGAGGTGGCCTCCATTAGTGAGGATTTGATTGAGATGACCGAAGTGAATCTTCAGTCATCGTACCACTCGTGTCCACTATGGTAGAGTGAAGGTTAATAATGAAACAAGAATCTCTAAGTATTGAGATTCAAAATTTGGTGGCCCGAGTAATCATTTTTACATCCCGTTAATTTGGATTTGATATGGCATATTTCCCAACTAGAAATTGATGATGAGGCCATTGCATGATCTAGGACAAGTGGTTGATAAGGACGAAATTTTGCAGGGTAGATTTACTTATGCACAAAGTGATAACTTGGAGGGAGAAAGACAAACAATATTGGCTTGATTGGTTTTGTCATCTAGGTTCATTTCTCTAAGTTTCTCTGAGCAATTGCAATGGTGGAACACTCCAAGTTTATAGTAGAAATTTATTTAGAGGCTATCATGAGTATTGGTCAGGACACCCCCATCCAATTGGATTGCATGGTGAGGTAGATGACCTTGAAGCATATAATTGACCAATGGTTGAAGAAAATTTTATTGAGGATAGATCCTTAGGTGGTGATTGTGGTTAAGATGATCTCAAGGAAGGATTTTTTATAAAACTATGAGACCTTCAGGGTCAATTCCCACATCATCTCCCATATTTTGGTGTTGGTGTTGGATGTGAGGACTTCAAAGGAAAAAGTAAAAACTATGGTCTGCAAGCTCTTTAAAAGTGATATTTTGGGTGGTTTGGATGAAGTGTTGAAGTCTTCTCTCTTGGGTCATGGCGCCCCTCGGCCTCGAGATCTATCACTTGTGAAGGTGGCGAGTGAGGTGATAAAGATTTATCCATTGTTGCTAGAGCTCGAAGGAATTTCGCTGGTCAGGCATCGAGAAATTGTGACCTATGGTGTGAGATTTTTGAAAAAGATGCTTTCAATGGTGCCGATAGATGGGTTTGAATGGGTGGCAGAATTTGAACGGTGCACCAAGTTGAATGGATTCTAACCAGAGCTTGGGGTGTCAGGTCTATTGGTGACTAGTAATATTATAATATGTGTAAATAATGCTAGTAGTTTTTCAATATTTTTAGTTAAAAAATAGGTTTCTTTTGCGTATGACAAAGATCGCCCTGGTGTCGAGTTAGCTAGTCAGGTGATAGTTGGTTTTGTTTCTGGTATACAAATTTTGGGTGGCCTCTTATGGCATGCCAAGGGAAGGTGATAGTGTTGGTTCGAATGGGGATTTTGGTATCAAGCTCTGTGAGTGCAGACGTTTTGTAGCTTTTGACATATTAATATAATCTATACTCTCTTATGCATAAAAAAAATATAACTATAATAATATTAATATAATCTTCTCTATAATATATAAATAATTAATATATATTTAATAATATTATTAAATACAATTTTTTATTATTATCAATATTATATATATATTGGTTGGTAAATTGTTGCTTGTGGGGTAGCACCCATAAAGAGAGTAAAATAAAATTATGGACTACTTCAAACCCAAATTTGGGGAGCACAAAAAACCTGCTTTAGACCCACGAATGGGGAGCACAAAAGGTAACAGAAAAACTAAATTACCCTTACCTACAAACTTGAAATCTACCCTCATTTTCTTTGGGAGATTTTACATTGCTTCTTACCCCATTTTTCCACCTTCAGAGTGGGATCAGAGGTGCGTAGTACATTTCACCTTGTTCTTCTTCATTTCCCTTTACACCTTCGTCCAATTTTCCTCTAACGAGCCACCACCCATGTCCTCTACTTTACCTCTAATTATTTGGCTACCCTTTGGAGATATTATTTCTGAATCTCCATCCTTGACCCTATGACGACCTCCATGAGGGGATTCTATTGAGGCCTTTGAATCAACAAGTTTCCCATTTTGGTCCCAATTTATTTTCTTTGGGGTTTTTCTAGGAGAAGGAGCATCTCCAATGAAATTCAGCATTGCAGAGGATGGAGCCACTGCCCTTGTAGTTGTTTGGGATTTTCTTGGTGGAGCCTTGCCCTAGGTAGTATCAACGTCTTTTAGTGGCACATCAACCTCACTATCTGACTCATCCTTTTCCACTGAGTAATGTTGGGGGTGACTTCTTTCCACCAAGTAGCTTGGGTTCCATGTCAACATTTTGAACAATGTCTAGCCATATGACCAGTCTTGAAACATCGACAACATTAAAAAGGTAATCCTTCATAATCAAGCAATTGATTCCATTCCATCCCCATAATTTTTAGGACATTCGTAGGGAGATCTTTGGTTGTGTTTATCTCCACTAATATGCAAGCATAAGTAGTGTGCAAAAACCTTGAGGAGCCTCCATCCACTGCCAAAAAATTCCCCAACGAGCTACTAATGGCTTCAAAACATGAATCACACCAATAATGAAGCAGAAGATTCGACAACCTTACCAAGAATGGAGCGAAGTTGAAAGATTATGTGACAGGATTGAAGGAGGGGTGCTAAGGTTTCAATAATAATAAATTTTGATCCATCCAGCTCCATTGATATTCATATAGAACTATATTTTGATCCTTCATATTATCAAAATCCACCACAAAGAACCCCCTTGCAATGGGCTAAATCTCTACATCCCCCTCTAATATAGGTTTCCAGAATTCTGCAATCCAATCATGTAGCTTCGCAAGGCTTGGCAAAAACCTATGGAATCTACCAACCAACCCTTTTCCTGCAAAATAAGATATAATTTTAGCCACTTCATCAATAATCTCCCCAACGAAAGAAACTGTTGGGGAAGAGGTTGCGCATCGGAGATCCCTAGGAGCCTGTCACTCACCATGATCATTGAACTCCACCCCAGATCTCCCCATCCAACCATTTCTCATCCCCCATTTCATCTGTGGAGATCGAGGCTGAGAAAACCTATCCTCAGCCTATCTCTACAACCCTGGTGAAGACGCAGACTAGCCATTAGGGTCCAATGCTAGTTGATTTGACACCTTTTCCTACCCATGATTCTTCCTTTCTTGTCCTTCCACCACCATCGAGTATGACCGATCAAGGTTTACAACAATTGGTGGTTGGGGATTTTGTCACCTCCCATCGTTTGAGCTAGATATGGTTTCCGCAGAGGCACCGAAGGATGCCCTAGTTGCACCAGTCAATGGTAAAGACTCTGCCTCCCTCCCATACGATTCCCCTTCCTTGTTTCTGCCATTCCTCCTTGATTTTTGTTGCACTACTCGCATTCGAGTGTTGTCCCATGCCGATTCAAAGCCATGGAGATCCAGTGCAATGGCAGAAGGGCAAGACGAAATTTTCTGCAGGGCTCTGAAGACTGTCGAAGTCATTGTAGAGCGATGCATATTATTATTTATTATATAGTTATACTATTAATGTTAATATAATTTTTTTTGCTATGTAATATAATAATTTATTATTATGTTAATAATTTTACATTGTTTATATAAATTAGATATAAATGAATTTATTGAAAAAATAAAGAAAAAGATATATTTGAACATCATTTATATGTATTTAATAATAAAATAGTTAAACGAATTTTATTCTAATTAAAAATTAAAAAATAAAGACTTGAAAACCAAAAAAATTAAAAAAAAAGAGGGGAGTTGTATTGTTGTGAAGCAAAATTACTTTAAAAGCGATTATTGTTGCACCAAAAAAGGTTTTCCCAATTTAAATCCGTGGATGGGATGGAAATTTGGATTGTAATGTAAGCTGACTTAATGAAAATGCCTTAATTTCTAACTTTGTTAGCTTTTCCCCATACAATAATATATTTGAAGAAAAATTAGAAGCTCCATTCAGCTAGCATGGTCCCATAAATGGGGGCTACTTGTTCGGGTTTAGGTCATATGACTATCAAACTGATCAGTGGGTGGGCCTTGACTCTATATCTTGGCATTTTTCAATAAAAAGTCCCTGAAAAGAAGTTGATTTTCTTAAGTAGATGTTAAGGATTTTTAAGAGTTTTTGTTTTGTTTTGTTTTGTTTTTTATTTTTTGAAAAAAACAATAAAAAAATATTAGATGTTAAGTAGATTTTAAAGAGTTTTGATAGTGATATGGTTCACAGATTTTATAGTAATTAATAATGTTAAATATTTTAATTTAGTTTTGTTTAAAAGTGAGTAGTTTATTGATTTTTAGCTATGATTAGTGTTAAAAAATTTAAATTTTTTTAATGATGTTATGGGGTAAAAAAGTGTAAGTTAGTGGAGAAAATCTTGAGTACTAAAAAGTGAGACTTTCTAGAATAAGATTTTAGTTTATCTTATAATAATATTTTACTTGTCCCATGAGACCTTCAATTCCATAAAAATACATCTTCAAGTTTCTTTCATAGGGAGTATTATCTTATAATAATATTCTCCTTATCTCATTAGACCTCCAATTCCATAAAAATGCATTTTCAAGCCTCTTTCATAGGTTAGAGTCCATAAGCAATCACATGCCCTTCTCTTGTGCCTTGAGCAATCTAGAGAATAAAAAAACCTCTATCACTATTTTTATCTAAGTTTGAACAAAATGATATTAGAGCCAGTCTATTTTTTTCCATTAGTAGGATCTTGATAAACCTCTATTATTGTTTGGTAACACTAAAGTGTTCTCACACTACTAGGGTGTCTCTTTTAAGATAAGGATTGAGTTTTATATCTTTCAAATCATTTAATTTTGTTTAATCTTAGTATTAGTGATCTTTGTGATCTTGTCTCCTTTTAAAACCCTTTTATAAGGTATTCCAATAATGTTATCAAGTTTATATTCCAATGGTTGAATTTCACCAATCTACCAATACTCATGATGGAGTTGAATGTGTAAATCAAGCCTCTCTTGAAGGATATTTTGATTTCCCTCAAGTACAACTAATAGAAGGAAACATCTATGTTGAAGAAATCTCTAATATTGATACAATAGAAGAAGATTTCACATATTGTTTCTAAATACAAACCTCTTGTATTAAAGCATGAGTATGTTTATAAGAAGAGTGTTTTTAAACCTAATATTTTTTAAAATGAGTATTTAAATCTACTTTCCAAAAATTTGTTATTTTTATGATGAAATTTGTACTAATTGACTTTGGAATATGATTCAACAAAAGTATTCCAAACAAAGTTACTTTTACTATTGCCTAAAGATGAAATTGAGTAGATTAGGCATCATAAAGAAATCAACTTTGTTCATTTTGGTACCATAATTGTTTATATTGGATTTTGTGTTCTTGAAAACATACAACCTATCTTTTATCTAGACTTGTGTGATAAATTCCAAGTATGAACATTCATGCCAATTCTTCAGTCTATCTAGACTCACTAATAATTCAATATGTTTTGATTTTTATCCAAACCTTACTATAGCAACTAAAGGCTAGGGTGGTGCAAAAATCAAACATAGATACTTATATTGTTGTGGACTTTTCTCATCATTATATATGGTCTTAATATATCTCAAAAATTCAAGCATGGTTATGTCCAAATTGAAGTCTTATTTTCCATGAGCAATGCAAACCATCCCAAAGTTTTGGAAGGATTACCTTATGCTAAAGCCTTAAATAAAGAAGTATAATTGTAGAAAGGCCACACAAATGCAGTTGATATCCCTAATTGTTGGAGGTTGGATTGGAGCAAAATTTAGCCCCCAAACTTTTGGAATCCACTAAAATAGTACATATGATTAGTAGGGATCATATAAATATATTACCTAGAAGTTTATCTTTTAGACCTTCCATAGACACAAATCCTTTTGGAAATATTTTTGAAGAGCAATTTCATTCTTCTCAGTCATTTGTTAGCCAAAGACCTAACTCTACTTCTTCAAGGACTAGACCCATATAGAAAAAAAAAAGAGCTAAGAAAACGTAACATATCTATATTTTTGTGGAATGGCTTATAGTTTTCCAAGAAAAAATATAGAGGAATAGTATAAAGATGGTGAAGTTTCTTTTTAGAAAGAAGGAATATGGCCCCATCTCTATGGAAATTATAAGGCTCAGGATGGATCAATTAACATCTTTCAATATGCTTTCTAACCATATATTTAGTAGAGATAAAGGAACATAAGCTTTAGATTTTAAACATAAAAATTACATTTCTAGATTCTGTGAACACCTATAAGAAAATATAGATGATATGTATAAAGATATTTTTATATTAAGAGTTATATAGATATTATAGATAGTAAAGTCATAAAATTAGGAAATATACTTTTTGATAATAGCACACACATCAAAGCTATTAGGAAAGAAAATAGAAATATTTTTATAAAATCAGACCAAGCTCTAAATAATTTACACAACATTGGAGATAATTTCCATATTGTATTTATAATAGATTTGATAAGCATGATGAGAAATTAAAAGAACTTGTTGAAATTTTTGATTGGATAGAGGTAGAAGAAAAGATAAAATTAGTTTTCATCACCCCTCCTACTTAGTTTATTGAAGTTTCACATTCTTACAGGAAGAAATTTTCCACATCTATATATACTAGGTTTTTTTCATGTTCATAGGAACATTTCTTAACATAGATGAAATTAGAGATTATGTGAAAGCATGGGTAAATACTTTTAGACTAGTTGGAAGTCTGGGAAGAATGGCATAATGAGACACTCTAAAATTTGTTATGCAATACTTTTGAAGTATCACAACAAATTGGTGACATGCAAAGAATAATGTTGTTAAAGATATATTGGTGTACATAATATTGCTACACCTGTACAAAACCTAAACAATTTCCTTATTGATGGAATTTGTCCCAAACAAAAAAATAAAAAGGAAAGGAAATTTAAACAATGATTGCAATGAAGTGTTGTGATCTTTGATATTTTGAACCATATTAAAATAAATTCATAAAAGCTGAAATATAATATTTTTTCTCAAATGAATTATGCCAAAATAAAATACCTTGAAGGCTTTCCATGCAATATCTAGACAAGGTAATGTAACATGTACATGTATATAGTTTGAATCTCTCAACCACTCCACTCAATAATATAATCCAATTTTCCCATGGTGAAGTTCTCAAATTCATCAATGATTATTGAGCCACACAAAAACTTACTTCCCAACAAGCTAAACATCTAGCTCCATAATTTATATAAACACAATAATATGGTTGTGATCCATTCACCAAAGAAAGAAGAAATCATCATAAAACGTAGAAAAATAATAATCTTTATTACCAACATCATTCATTTCTATATTGCCATAGGTATGCACCAAAGTATCTCTATCTTTTCTACCACTCCTATCTTAGGGCACATAGAAATAAAATATTTGGTCATATTTGCAACAAGTCAAGCCATGAAGCTTCCCAATGCTCCTACACGAATCATTCAACCATCATAATCCATCACTTTTTATGTCTATGCTGAGGCATATAATGGTATTTAGTGGAAGATGAAGAGTTGTATAGGTACAAGATGAAATTTGTGAGCCAATGATAGAAGAATACAATGAATATCTTGCTTAATTAGAAGAAATTTCAAAAGAATTAAAAGAAGAAAACAAAAAGGAGCCTATGAATAAGATCAAGAAGAAGATGATTATCTAGTCACCATGATGTAGAACATACCATTCAAAAGGAGTCTACAAAGGAAAAAACTACTTCCTAAATCTTTTCATGGTAATTTTCAATTCAATAATATGGAGATGTAATTTTTGGAGATGGTGATATTCCATATGATTCCTTATATGAAGGATTTAATACAAAAAATATTAAAGGTTTTAATCTATTTTTTTTATGGAAATTAAAGAATACAATTATAAAAAGAAGATATTATCTAAGAAATTGGTAATTATTAAAGAGATAAAATCAACTTAACTTAGCCTCTTATGAATCAATAATCAGATATTTGTTAGTGTTAATATATAAACTCTCTTGCTTTGTTCCTAATCACTAAATATAAATTTAGGGAATGAAATAATAAATGAAATATGGAAACATCTCTTTCACATGTTTTCATTATCATTAAGAACATTTTGTGAAATAAATCCCTTCTTACAAAAGGAGGATAATCATAACTTCAAGATGCAAGAAATTATTTACATTCTTCTAAGAAAGTTGTGGATAGTAAAGTAAAGCATACTTATGTTTTGATCCATATTTTTAGAACCAATTTGAAGCTTAAGAAAATAGATATTCTATTAAGGAGCTTAACTATGATTTTAAAATATCTAGGATTCCAAAATCAATTAAGAATCTAATTATAGGTCTTATACTTTAGTGGAAATTTATCCTAACAAAGAGGAAGAGATTGGACCTTTAAATGAAAGCAATTTTTTGATACAATGGATGATGTAGAAGAATGAAATGAAATTGAAGATCTCATCCTAGGGTGTAATGAATAACTTTCACAAGAGAAGAACATAATAGGGAATATAATACAAGAACTTGAAAATTCTTGAGATGTATAAGCCACTTCGAGGGAGAAAACTCTAAAAGTATTCAATAAGATCACAATTTTCAATATGATCATCATAAACTAATTAATATCTCTTGTGTATACCATAATTATTTCTTAGATGCCACTTAGGCTAACTTAATTACCTATATATGTTAGTTATACATATTCTAATACAATTTATAGGTTAAGGGCATATCATTCCCCCTCTTTGGAGAACCATTGTCCTCAATGTTGATCAATTGTGTATTATTTTGCATGAAATATTCATTTTCACAAGTAGCATCTTCAATTTGACATAGGTAACTCTTTTGCATGTATTTTTGTTGACATAGGTAACTCTAATTGATATGCTACATTTCCAATCCTTTAAAAATATTATAAATATCATAATCAGTGCAATATTTTTATCCATCTTTTATTGTTTTAATGTCATTTTCTTATATGGTTTTAATCACACAAAGAACCAATCTCCTTATCCAAAATTCCTTTCATGTAATGTTGATCCACTTGCTACTTAATTCTATTAAGTGTTATTGCCAATTTTTCCTTCACACTAGTAAGTGCTTTATGTTGATGTTGGATGTGTCTTTAACTATTTGTACCTTTTCCTATATACCCACAATGAGGATGTGATTGATCGTGGATGGTTCTCATATATTGTAAAAAATGAAGTCATTTTAGATAAGTATAGAAAGAAGTTTTGTATCATCATTCTATTAGTAATATACATTGCACCTTTCTCTCTTGTTTATTTGAAGCAAAAAATCAAAGATAACCCTTCAAGCACTTGTTGAATACCTCTCTATCCACTTGATTAGGAATAATATGATGAGCTATGGCCAAATAGAGTGCATAAAAATCAAAATAAGTCATATAGTGTAGTTATGATGAGCTATGGACAAATCAATTAGAGCAAAAATTGATGTGCTCAGTCCAATAGCGTAGCTTGGTAGAGGATGGAATTTGAAAAACAAAGATTCAAAATTGATTAACCAAAAAAGGAGGGCTCGTAGACCAATAAAATGGAAGCAAGAGGGAATCATCTATCCTAGAAGATCTTTCCCCAACTTTGCGGTTAAGTACGCTTAAGCTAGAGTAGTACTGGGATGGGGCCTAGTGCTTCACCTTTATGAGCATCACCTAGATGCAATGAAGTGGCTCATTCATTATCATGAGAGATGGGTTCTTGTGAACCACTACTCATGAAACATGGGTCGAAATGTGTTTGACTTGTTAAACTACACAGTTGAATCTTGATAGCGATATAAAAAAAAGATAATTAAATACAATCAATTTTTTGTTACACCTTGTCATGTTACTACTAATTTACTTTTACCTAGTTGGGTGAAAATGCTTTAAATGAATGTATTTATGCTTTATGTATTTTGTAAATATGATGAATAAATGTTTGATTTAATTTGATGTTATAAAATGATTTTGATTATAAAATATATGATGCAAATGAATGTATTGTTTTCATCTAACTAGTATTGCAATGTACTAAGTTGGATGCAGGAACATATTCAAGCTTCTGAAAGAGAAGGGAAGTATCACTCAAGAGAAAAATTTGGTCTAGTAACCCTTACTAAGACCTAACTGAGATTTCACACACTCACTTCTAGTTTGGTCAAGTCGAGTCAATAGTTTGGGAAATGGTAAGTTACCTTTAGTCTTGTTTATGTATTATTAGAAGAGGTTATGGTTTTATTTGTGAATGTTCTTGTTTTGGGTTAAGTGTTGAGTTTCTTTGTAATGTGTGAGTTCTTCTTTATGTGTTTATATTTAATCAATGAGATATATACATAAACCATATATATATGTATATAATTATGTGTCTATGATAAACTCATACACATCAGTAAATATGCACATGATTATATGTAGATAGACGTACATCTACACATTCTCATGGACGGATTACCCATATGCATGGGAATATTGATTGGACAAAGGTGATATATATATAGTGCTGGAAAAGTTTATAAAGTGTGCAATATAGATAGCACAATGCATAACATATAACTTAAGTGCAATACTCAAAGATAATATATGTGTAGCATATGAAAGACAATGTATAAGATTTAAATGACTTTGCATTATAACTTAAAGTGTTGAGTATAAAGCATGGGCCACGTGTATGACAAGGTGCATAGGAATAGAGAGAATTTTAATATTTGCAAACACAAGACTTAGTCAGATGCTAACTGCTATGTGGGATATAAATGTGCAAACCATATTTTGACTTGGTCTTTGAAATTGCACTTACAACTCAATTTGGTAGAGCTGAAATAGTTGATTACATCAAAGTGAAAGGTATTGCAACAAATTTCTACTAAGGCTTAATCATTGCATATGAATGCTTTCAAATGGAATTCATTTTTTATTATGCAATATTTTACAATAAAAGGAAATTACATAAATTTCATGATATTGTTGTCTTTCATTAATTTTGTAATGGAATTGTATACAAGATTGCATAAATGTTGTTTTTTTATACATTGGAAGAAAAAGAATGCTTAAATGTCCCACACAAGCCATGGGCATGACTGATTTAATACAGCATAAAGGAAATCTATATATATGAAGATATGAAATAAAGGAAAATACATGGAAAAAGAATATGTCCATCATTGCTTGTGGCAAAATCTTGTGTTGATCTTTTTTGTCTTCAACTCCTCCTTGTTCCTGATCTTCAAATGTACCTGCATCATGATGGAAAGTTTTGGTTAGAGCTCCAAATATAAACTCTAACCATATGTCCTACCAAAAAAAATATAACCTTCCTTTAGGATGCATTAAATCAGTTATCAATTATCACATGTATCGAGAGAGCCTGAAAGTCAAATCATTAGGAAGAGCATTGAGCTTCATTGTTTTTATCTAACTTATTTGTTCTCTATTCAAGTATAGGTTCAATTAGTGTTACAGATTTTCATAGTTTGACATCACAACATGTGGAGTAAAAAATGGGCTCCCACAAGGGTCGAGCCCAACATACTGCCCTCTAGATCTTGAGAGGGGTATGAGATGAGCAAGAGACGTTCAAATTTTTCAAATAAAAACATTTTCAGTTTGAGGAATAATTTACAAAGTGAGTATAAGAATTGAGCACATTGTCCATTCATGATAGCAAATTGAAAGGTGTAATGAGGTTACTCCTTTTCACTTTGAAATGGGAATCACAAGTGAGAAATGAGCTCATTTAAACTGCTTAAATGATGTGCAAAACTGAGTAAAAGTGCATAAATTGCATAATGGTTTTACATCATCTATTGGTTGTCTCATCATCATTTCTTGTTGTTTATATCAAATAAGATGCAAACATTGATTGTACATCCCATTCATTAAGTGCCAAAAGGAGCAACATATATAAATGCTAGTACAGTCATCAAAGTATTTAATTCAAAGGAATACCCTATCCATAATGGGACAACCATTAAAATAACATAAGGAGAAAGAACACATATAAGGTATAGTCAATGCAACTTATCATCAAGAAAGGCATGGAAATTTTCAAGGAGAAGTCCATACATGAGCCAAAGTATGTCTTCAAGAGCTAATGAGAAGTCCACAATCATTAGCATGAGATGATAGGAGCCATTATCAATTATGGGATTCATGAGGAACAGAGCTACTATAATGTCACGAAGGATAGTCCATGCCAAATGATAGTGGGTCATAATTCAGTAACATGAGCTAAAGTTAAGTTCTTGGAAGCAATGGGGTAGGTTACAGTTAGCAACAAAGGTATGATATTCCAATGAGAATGAAGACATCTTTCAGAGTAGAACAGTCATATATATATGGAAGCCATAAGCAACCATTAGGCATGTTTAAAAGAACAGACTAAAATCACAATGAGAGACATTCATTTTAATAAGCTAAGGGTAAACTTAAATTAAGTGTGTAAAGGAGTAGCCTTATCATAATGGAATCTTACCAATAGGAAAGAGTATTAAGAATGTAATCCAAGAGTTTGAGAAAATGAGAGTAGAAAATGACCTTGAAATGAAGTGCAAAGTCAAAAGTACAAAGGTTAGAAGTTTTGTATTCTATATTTTCAAGAAAGATAAGCATGAAAACCTTAGGGTTTCATAAAGAAAACCCTCATATATGCAATAAAATGAAATGAAGAAAATTACCCAAAAAATTTTCAAAGGTAAAATACCCAGAATGCAATGTTTCAATTAGAGTTTCATTTATTGAAGCCAAAACCAAGTCAAAAAATAGAAGACTCACAATTAAAGTCGAGCAGGTAAATATAAAACTATCATATGAAAGAATCAAAGCTCAGTAACTATGATGGAATCACAGGTTAGAAAGCCAGACACAGAAAAGCCTCATATGTGCAAGTAAATAAACCCTCGGCTAAAGAGAGGCCCTCAAAATGTTGCCATGATTTTAAATACTACAAGGAAATGGAAAAATGCGGATATAAATGAGTAAATACTATGAGGAAATGGGAAAATATAGAGAGAAGTAAGAAATGTTGAATTTTCTTTCAAGTTTCATCCACGACCTTAAATAATACAACATAAATGATGGAGTTTTATTCAATATTTTTACAAAACCAGAGTAGTTTCATCATTTTTTCACAGAAAACAATAGATATCTCAAGATATTTTCATCTCAAAGGAAGCCTACCTATTATGAAGCACTATTTCTAGAGATTTGAAGCAGTTAGAAGCCCTTGGAGAACAACAAGAAGGCTCATGGTGAAGAAAAGTAAACCCTAGCATGATAGCGGCCATAGTAAAGAACTTCAGTCTCAAGCTCGAGCAAAAAGGAGTGAAGACATAATGAGCCTAAGTTAGGGTTGGCTTCTATCTTTTGGTTCATTCATTTTACCCTAACCTGGCTGACCAAGTTAGGGGATTTTTTTCCTTTATTTTTTAAAATAAATATGCCTTATATTAATGCATAAGGGGAATTATCACATTTTGTTAGCTTGAGATTGTAATTTCAAGCTTCTTGTATGCATTGAGTCAAGTCTTGCAAGGCTTGTGATCCTTTTTCTGGTATCTAGACATAATAGCCCAGCCAACATAACCCTAGAAACAATAACCCCATCGTAATAACCCAAGGACAAAATAACCCAGGGTCATAATAACCCATGGAAAAAATAACTCATGGTCAAAATAACCCATGGACAGAATAACCCATGGATATTATTATATTCTTATAGGGATATTTTTTCTATGGGTTATTCTAACCACAGGTTATTTTGGCTTGGGTTATTATGACCTTGGGTTTTTTTCTCTTTGGGTTATTGTGACCGGGTTTTTTTGTCTAGGTTTATTTCATGTGGATTATTATGTCCTACAACCCCTTTTTCCAGATCTAGGCACCTACTCAGTGGATTTTTATTATTTTTATCAGCATTGGCTCAATTAACTAAACATACATTATCATTTCCACATGCCTACAACACATGCACTAGTTTATCCTAACATCAATTAAGGTTATTTATCAATTAACTTCCTTAATTCATGCTAAAATAAACTAGTAGAGACCCTCTAAACATGCATAAATGAGGAGTTAGGTTTAGTTAAATAATCAATGCTTTCAGCGATTCTTTCTGACTTGAGGTCAAATTGGAGTGGTTTTTGAGTCCTCTTTGGTGAAACTAATTATGAGGCGGAGTTTGGAGCTGTTTTAGCTCATCTTACATCAATTTTGGGCCCCCTTTTGAGGGATTTTCTCTTTTTCTCATGGGGAGATATTTTTGGAGTTGAGTTGACTTCAGTTAACTCAATTTGATTCAATTTGGAGACATCTTTTGTATATAGGAGGAAAAAATTATGTTTTTTCTCAATTCTTTCTTTCTTGCCTTCTCTTACACATTGAGAGAGGATAAAAAATTTTGTAGCTCAGACTTATTATTCATTTATGATACAATAGCAGGTTACTCTCATATTTTTGCAGTGTTTCCTTCCATCTTTCAAAACTATCAAGTTGCCTTCTCAATTTCAGGTGTTTTGTAATATCTTGAATGATTTGATGCAAAGTTATATTGCTTTGATAAAACCTTTAAGTTTATGTCTCATTCTTTCATTACATATACACAAAATTAATTAACCATCATAGGTTGTAAATTGTGCATTTGTCTTATTTTGCATTCAAAGTTTTGAAATCATTGTTTTCCCTCAAAGAATCAAATATTGCAGGCCTCCTTATGAATTACTTATGTGATTTGATTGCAAAAATTGAGTTGTGTAAAAAGGGTTTATTGAGGGATAGTTGTGAGTCATTTTTTGCATATTAGTTTCATTATCAGTGCATCACCTCCTAGATTAAAGCTTTCCATTTCAATTTAGTTATCCTTCTTACCTTTTCCCATCCAAGTCATTAGTTTCTAGGAAATCAAAAGGGGAACCAACCCATAATATGGAGATTCACCTTCATTATGAGCATACCCACAGACTCGAAGGTGCTTCCATGTTTCACGAGAGTGTTCAACATTTAAACTTAGCATCTGAGTGCAATCTTCATGACAACACTTATATTTACAAGTCTTTTATGAGTTCAATATCTAGCATACAGGGCATAATTAGAATAGAGGAATAATTCTTGAGTAGTGTTGGCTGAGATAAGTCGATTGGTGTAGCTTCTAACCTTGCATTTCTGAGAGAATAAATTGTTGTCCATTTGAGGAGGCGACTGGCTCTGAATTTGTTTTGAGTCATTATTTGAGGATCCACCTCCTTTTCTTCTTCTTACCAAGTAGATCCTTTTGATTGAGAAGTGGCATGTTTGAGATCTTGTTTCTAGCCAAAAGTTGCTCACATTTGTGTATAAATAGAGGTGCTTTCTCCCTCAAATGGGACACATTATGCACTCTTATTGCTTATTTTTTGAGTTGTTTTTATTCTAATTTTTTTGAGTTTTGAGAGTTTGTGAGAGGTTCTTTAGAGAAAGTTTTTAGAGAGAGGAAGAGAGATAGTTGGGAGTTGCATGTTGATTTTGGGAAAGCTAAGCTAGGAATCTAGTTTGATCATTTAGAGCTTTGCATATATAGGAAAGCTGATTTCTACTTTAGTATTCTTTGTATTTTTTGAAAAGATTGTGTGTCTTTGGTTTTCTTGTTTTGGAAATATGTTTAATTTTTTATCATAAAATTGATATTGTCATCTTAAGTTTTATGAGAAGGATTCTTGATGAATCTAGTCTAGGGAAATTCTATTACTTGATTGTTGTGTATATATACTCACTATTATGGTATGGGTGTTGTAACAATAGTATGTATTATATAGATATTGCTTTATTTGTGAAGTTGAGTCATAGAGATTACTTTGAGTTACTTAAGTAGAAGTGTCTTAGTAAACATAGAGGATAATAGGTTATTCTTGGGGTTAGATTAATCCATGGCGAAAGGGAATTGTCTATGCATGTAGGATATAAATGGTCAATACAAATCAAGCTCAGAAGGTGGGTGAGTATGTGACATCCACTCTAAATTCTAGGTGATGAATAATTTGGCCAAAGTAGTGTAAGTTTCCACTATTTACACTGTTAGTTCACTATGATCTAGGTTTACATACTAGGCAAGGAATATCATATCTGTAGGTTGTAGCCACTGTGTGACATATCTAGATATGTACGACACAATACCAATAGGGAAGGTCATTATTATTATGAGGTTACCAAACCAATCTCTTTGTCGAAGGAAGGGCCATCTTACTAGTTAAGTAGATGTGTGGGGGATCGTAATAAGTCCATGGTTAGCAGAAAAGTGCTTGAGTGATGCTTCTCCTTATCAATAGGCAACCAAGATTTGATGGAGGACACCTGGACCATTCGTACATCTATTTCTAGTAAGCTCAAAGGAGCCATGTATGTATATTTGTGTCCATTACTATGGAAAAATTATAAAAGGGAAATGTTATCGTGTACCATGAGATCAATACATTGGAAAGTTGTAATACTTTGATATAATGCAATTGTAAAGTTTGGAATGATATTTATTTCAAATGTGCATGCTATATGTTGGTGTTTTTTCAACAAGGGCTAGTAGAGAAGGCTTTGGAAATTTTAAGAAAGGAAACTCACATAGATCCACCTAATGCCCATGCATTTATCAAGATGGGTGAGCTATTAATATCGTTAAACCCCAATGCGGCCTTAGATTCTCTTAAGATGCCAAAGTCTCTTCTGAAGAAGAGTAGAGAAGAAGTACCCATTCAATTGCTAAACAAAATTTGGATTCTTAATTTTGAGCATGATGAACTAGAGTTGGCTCAACAAAATTTTATGGAGGCATTAGGAAATGGCATTTGGGTTGAATTCATAAATAAAAGCCTCAGTGCTAATTCTGCAGTTTTTCCTATGCTCTTTAAGGATATGAAATTCTTCCATCAACTAGAAGAAGGTGGTATTTCACTTGAGTTACCATGGGATAAAGTCACAAAAATATTTAATCTTGCTAGGTTGTTTGAATAGCTACATGATACTGAAAAAGAAAATCTTTTATACAGGCTAATATTGTTCAAGTTTCATGATTATGTGGATGCATATCTACGTCTTGCAGCCATTGCTCAGGCTTGGAATGAGATCCAACTAAGCCTAGAATTGATTGGGGATGCACTTAAGGTGGGTTAAAATTCATCAAATGCTTTATCTATTCTTGGAAAAATGGAACTAAAATCAAATGACTGGCTTAAAGCAAAGAAACAATTAAAGCTACACAAAGTGAATCAGATGCAAAGAATTCTTATGTTGACATGTCACTTGGAAATTGAAATTATTTTGCAGCTTTTCCCAATGAGAGGAGGAATACAAAGGTGGAGGTACAACATCTTGAGAAGGCTAGATAATTGTATTGTAAAGTGTTGGCACAAAGACCAGGACATGTTTATGCTACAAATGGGGCAGCCATTGTGCTAGTTGAAAGGGGTCAATTTGATATTGCAAAGGAAATTTTTACATAGGTACAAGAAGTTGTAGTAGGAAACATCTTTGCTCAAATGCCTGATGTGTGGGTAAATATAGCATATGTTTACTTTGCACAAGGACGGTTTGTGCTTGCAGTGAAAATGTATCAAAATTATTTGAGGAAATTCTATTTTAGCACAGACACCCAAATTGTATTATATTTAGCTTGAGCACATTATGAAGTAGAAAATTGACAAGATTGTAAAAGAAAATTATTAAGATTAGTAGATTGTAAGTGTTGTAAGTTTCTAATCAGAAATCTATAGATTTTGTGTTTAATGTAATGAGGGTTTCGAATTACCTCTGAATTCACTACAAAGGGAATCCCAAAATTTGACTTCATTGCAGACTTCAAATACTTTGCAATAAACACTGAAGTACTTTCCTGCCTTTTCAGAATTCTCCAAATCCTCTCCAAACAATCTTTATCACCCATGCAAATTCTATAACTCAAAATGTCTAAAATGTAGTTTGTGTGCCTAGCTATTGTAGGGATCTAATTAGTCTAAATGCAAAATTCTAAATGAAATAATATAGAATCACATGGGCATCTAATTTGTCTAAACTCCAATTTCTAAAAAAAATAATTCAAAATCACACACATGAATACATGACTCCTGCCAATCATTTCCCCAAATATTTTTTAAATTTTTATCTAATTTGTACTAGCGTGACTAACTGTTTAGTCATTTTTATTTGTGTGACTAAATAATTTTTTACCCTACGACCAAATTAGTCATTTATTTACTCATTTATAGCTGAGTTGCAAAAAATGAGTAGAATTTAGTCATTTTTAGTTGTTGCATGCCTAAAATTTTTAGTCACCTAGAAATTTATTTTCCAAATTCAACTAGTGCACAAAATCAAAATTCCCAAGAGAAGGTCTACATGTCATCACTTCAAACTTAGTCATCATATTCCAAAAGCTATCAAACAACACCTTGTGGTACTCTACCAAAATAGGAGTAGGTTGGTAAGGAATTTTTATAGACATGTTTCAAGGAATAATCTAGAATTGTATGCCCTATTTGAAAGTCAAAACATTGGTCTTTTCCATGATCTTGAACTTCTCTAAATGATCTTATGCAAAATCAAAATCCCCAAGAGAAGGTCTAGGTGCCACTATTTTAAACTTAGACATCATAGTTCAAAATACATTAGAAGATGTATCCTAACAGAGTATTGCAACAAGAATAGGTTTGTAACAAGGTTTTATAGACTTATTCTGCTAAATAATCTAGACATGTATTCTCAATGTGAAACCCTCATTTGATTCAAACATTGGTCTTTTGGATTTGAACACATTAGGGGTCTAGCATAATTATCACTACCTTGATATTATCAAACAAAGGTTCACTCTAGGGAAAACATTGGGTCAAACATTTCATCCACCCCTTCATCAAAACTTACCCTTCACTTCACCAAGCTTTGCAAAAAAATTGAATACACCAACACTCTTTGAATTAAACATCTATCAACCCAAACCATAACTTAGCTACATATTGTATTTGAAATGAATCCTTTTCCATGCCTTTGGTTAAGTTAGTTATCATCCTTGGACTAGTTTATCTTGAAGGTCACAAGTCTACCATAAAGATTTCCAAGTTCATAAACATCCTTTATCCAAACATCAAAACAATCAAACTCTTCAGTCAAAAGTGTTGTCCTAAAATGTTTGTAAAGATCGCTCCCTGTATCATTCATCTTTTCATCTCCTATTATCATCATTGATCCAAAAATACTTAGAGAATCCCTTTTACCTATATTTGAGTCAACTAGAGAGTTCAAACACTACAAATCTCAACACAACTCTCCCATAGGTGACCCAAAATTTATGGTAAAGATAAGATCACAACACAAGAGAATCATGGAGAAAACCAAAGTCACATTCACCTCAACTGATCCAAATACTCAAGAATTTGATCCAAGAAGTTAGGTTACCCCATCACAACAACCCTCCTCTCCATCAGGACCATATGAGACAAAAGACATTACAAATAGTCCATTTAAACTTACTAGGGGGGAATCATGAAACATCAAGCCTTAGAAAACATAGCTCCAATTTACCCATGTTTTGTTGTGCAACCTTTGACGCAAGGCTTAACAACTCCCTTGCTAGAGCTAAATCAAACATCCATCCCTAGTCTTGCAACTAGTCTTGCGAAGGAATTTGGCCATACTCTTCCATTTGAAAGCCACATGCTTGTGGGTACTCTAAATATCAATCCACCTCAAACCACCACTCTGACACCTATCTTTGGTGCTCCCCTTGTACTCAAACATCCCTTACATCAAAATAAACCTCTTACACTTCATGAATACATGACAACCTCAACATATCAAGGACACCCATCTTCATCCATCCCCATAGATACCATAAGTGTGCCCAACATCATGCAAGGAATTATAGGCCAAGTGTCTCAAATATACCAACAAGGGAATGCCAATACCATTACACAAAGTCAACCCTCAATGCAAATAAGGACATCTCTATCCAATCCTTCGATTGGCTCATCTGCACCATTGGATTCACAAAACACATCCATCCCATCCATTATCAACCTGGATCAAAAAATTCCCTTGCTCACAAACCCCATCAACCAAGGTAATACCTTGGCCACATCTCTAACACAAGGAAATCCCCAAGACATTGGAGAAGGGAACCTTTTCAATCAATGGACTCAAGGTCCTAGTATGTCATTACCATCGCAAAATCTAATCACACCATCCTCATCTTTCCCCATGGTCCCCTTCACCATCCAAATCAAATGGGACCTAAAACTTACATTCCTCCATCTCAATCCACCATCTTACAAGGAATGTTAAACCAAGGGAACCCCCAACCTCTCATCAACAATCAGCTACCCACTCAAAATTTCAACACCTAAAATCCATCACAGATGTCCCAACAACCAATTGATCCTACATTGCAAGAACATGTCTTAGCCTTTTAGTAAGCACAATAGGCTTATCGACAAGCCATCCAACAAAAACAATATCAAGCAACCCTAGCAACACAAGAATAGCAACAACAACATCAAGAAACCCTAACAACACAACAACAACAAGAAGCCCCAGCAACATAATAACAACAACAAGAAGAAGCAGCCCTAGCAACCAAACAACAATAGCAACAACAACAAGAAGCCTTAGCATCACAAAAATAGTAGAAACAACAATAAGCAGCCTTAGCAGCACAACAAACATCGTTAGCCCAACAACAACATCAAGCCCATCAAGCAGCCTTAGCAGGACAACAAACAGTGTTAGCCCAACAACAACATCAAGCCCATCAAGCAACCTTAGCAGCATAGAAAAAACAACAAGCTCTAGTGGCACAAAAACAACAACAAGCCCAAAAAGTATCCCTTGTGGCTTAGCAACAACGTCAAGCCTTTCTAGATTAGTAGTATGCCTAACAACAACAACAAAAATAACAACAAAAAAATTTATACTATAACCCTCAATAGAACATCATCAACCAAAACACATTAGGAACATATACATCAACACCTCAATCACCTTTGCAAAATCCCACACCACCATACACACCATACAACACCTTATCATATTAGAATCCCACATACAACCCATCTAACATCCCATAATATGCAATGTATGTTCCTCCACCAAATCTGCAAGATGGTCTAGCATCGAAACTTAATTCGTTATTAGTAGAAATGTAGGATATTTGGATGGGATCCAGACAAAGAATCCCCATACACAGAACTTATCTCCATATCCATTCAATTAAAACATCACAATGGTACCATTCCCTCCTGGTTTTAAAATCCCAAAATTTGATAAATACAAAGGGAGATGAAGTCCTGAGGACCATGTCAAATAATTTAATTTCATGTGTATGGAGGTTTCCTACAATGATTCTTATCTAATTCACCTCTTTCCACGAAGTTTAATAGGTCCTACAATGGACTGGTTTTCTCAACTACATCCTGGTATCAAAAATTGTCAAGAAATCATCGATAAATTCATAGATCACTTCTCCTTTAACCTTGACATCAACGTAAGCCTAGAAGAGTTGTATACTCTCAGGCAAAGCAAAGGATAATATTTTTCCAATTTCTTACAATGATGGAAACAAAGAGCTAGCAAGAGCAAGTGGCCCATTCCCAATGAACAACAAGTGGGGATCATCATAGAAAATCTAGATCTGGATCTATCCTTCCACTTGAAAGTATAGTGCATTACCTTTTATGAAGAGCTTGTCCCTAGATCCATTAAAATCGAGAGAGCTCTAATCTCATAGGGAAATACTGAAGCTTACAAAGACAATCACCTATCAACTATTTCAAATGACAAGCCTCATGTCTGGGCTAAGAACAAGAACATAAAAAACAATGGTGTGGTAGATGATAAGGTGGTCTTAAGTGCTCCTATGCAAAATAATAATCAAATAGCCAACATTCAACCAATTGTGCAACAAACAACATGCCCTCAGAATAATCAAGTCAATAACACCGAAATGAAACAAAGATGAACCCCTAACAAGAACAACTATCTGAAATGAAAGTACACACAGTTATCAGAACCTATTAAAACCATCATGAAGAAGTTGGTAGATTCAAACCTAATAACGCTTCCCAAATTTGAAAACTACCAAGAACCATAGGATAAACCACCCTAGTACATTGAAAAAGATCTCTGTGACTTTCATAAAAATATTATCCAAGATCTTATAGAGAGTGAAGCCATATCTATTGAGGTACCAACCAACAACTAGGATCTCAAGATATACAAGAACCCTATGCTAGATCATAGCAAAGGAAACAACACTGGAAAAGCTAAGGATTGCACAAATGTGTAGCATACTATTCCAATGTAGTCGCTTCTTGTTCTAGTGTCATCACTATTGTCACCATCAAAGGGTCTAGTGTGGAAACAGTGTGGAAAAGTCACCATCCAAGGAGTCCCATCTTAATCTAGGGCACAACCTACTTTTCCAACATCAAACCCCAACAACTACAATATCATAGATCAGCTTAAGAAGACCCAACTTAGATATCAATCTTGGAACTATTAAGGATATCCCCCACACATAGGGAAATCTTAGAGGAGGATTTATCTTCATCATCCATCCCTGAGGATATTGATATAGAACAATTCCAAGTTAGGGTGGGGAATATTAGTAATCATCTTCTCACCTTCTCAGAACAATACCTACCATCGCAACCATCTCATAACCACGCCTTGCACCTTGAGGTCATCATTCATAAGAACAAGTTTAAAAGAGTCTTAGTAGATGGAGGTTCTGGTCTAAACATTTGCACCCTTTAGTTGATCAAGAACCTAGGCTATTCAAAGGATACTATTGAGAGAACAAAGAGTACCATCATCAGAGCAGGTATCACAAGGCATCATTGCACTACCCATCCAAGTGGGACCCATCATTGTAGAGACTACATGCCAAGTGCTAGGCCTTGATCTTCCCTACAACATCCTGCTTGGATGGACATGGATCCATGCCTTAAAATATATAGCTTCAACCTATAATCAATGTGTAAAGTTTCCTTTTGAAGGCAGAGAAGTTACCATCCATGGAGATCCTAAACCTTTTTTTACTACTGCAAGAATCTTGAGGCCAAGTTTTAAAAGATACCCCAGATCCCTAAAATGATGAACGGCCTACACCATCTTCCTCATTTGTTGACCCATTATCCCTTGCATCTACCTTAGAAGCAAAGACACCCATTATGTAGAACATTCCTGATATCAAGGCGGTGATCCAAGATGATGGTTGTGGAAACTATAAATTAACAGACACTTTTGTATTGGGGGAGCTACCTCTTTCTCCCAAATCTCATGGAAAACCCACATCTAGAAACAAAGAGGCCGAAATGATCAAAATGGTAACTACCACCTTCACAAAGTGGGGGATTTGAACAAAGAAGATGTCAACGAGGAAGATGTTTACAAATTCCTCTATCAGGATGAATGACCTGTCCCTATCCTTCCCATGGAAGATGATAACAAAGGATTGTAGTTATTGAAAAGTTGGGGGTACAACAAGAATGAGAAACTAGGATAAAATACCAATGGTTTTCTAGAACTTATCATTCCTAAGAAATGTCCAAATAATCTTGGATTGGGATGTACTACTAGCAAGGTTACCCTTATTGGCAAAGGTACTTCCACTAAACAAGTTGAGGCTTCCTCTTGGTTACCAACATCGCACAAGACTACCTTAGATGACTTCCCCATTGATGTTGTTGACCTATTTGAGAATAAATCTCTCTTCATGATATCCACAACATCCTTCACCCTGATAAATCAACTGATTGAAATAAACCTAGTATACCCCCAACTCATTGACTTGGACCAATGAGGACCACCGATTCTAGATTTATTCAAAAATGATGAAGCAATCTTAGAATTCATGGGACTCTGTGACAATTTATCATGGGTAGATCACAAAGAAGGTTTTGACATAGATCTAGACACAAGGGAATACTATGGGGAAACAATTGAATACTTCAATTGTAAAATGGACAACATGAAACTAACATGCAAATATTTAAGTGAAAACCACACTGTGGCACTTTTTGATCCTAAAATAGTAAAAAGAAAGGACACATTTGAAGGTGAAGACCTTTTTGAGGTTCCCAAGGATGAGGGATTCAATCTCCCTCTTAGACAATACATCCAAAAAAGCCAACAATTCTAGTAGAAAAGGCCACTCTAGTCAACGTTGGAATAGAAGAAGCACCCAGGATCACTCTCTATGTTGAATCCCTATTGGATGAAGAACACAAGAACCTAGCAACATTCTTAAAAAAGTGAAGAAAAAACTTTGCATGGTCATACACAAATATGTTAGGGCTCAATCCAGAAGTAGTTGTGCATCATTTAGTATTCTACCCTAAAGCCAAACCAATAAAGCATAAATTAAGGAAGATGCAACCTCAAATAACACCCTTGGTGAAACTTGAGTTACAAAAGAATCTTAACGTTGGATTTATCTAACTGATAGATTATCTTGAGTGGGTTTCAAACCTAGACCTAGTCTCCAAATCCATTGGGGGCATCAGAATATGCATGCATTTCAGAGACTTAAACAAGGCATGCCTGAAGGATGATTTCCCTTTTCTTAACATCGACTTCATTATAGATTTAACAGCTAGGCATGAAATGCTATCACTCATGGATGGTTTTTCAGGCTACAATCAAATCATGATCACCAAGGAGGATCAACACAAAATTGCATTCACTTGTCCATGGGTAACATACTATTGGAATGTGATAACATTCGGGTTGAAGAACGTAGGAGCCATCTATCAAAGAGAAATGGCCCTAATCTTTCATGACATGATCCACAAGATAGTCAAATACTATGTGGATGATATTTTGGAAAAATAAAAGAAAAGGAGTGAGCACATAGAAGTCTTGGGACCTATTTTTGATAGACTCGAAGAGTATAAGATACGGCTGAATCCAAAAAAGTGTCTTTGGGGTTACATCAACGAAAATTCTTGGCTATAACATCTCACAAAGAGGGATATAAATTGATCCAACAAAAGTAAAATCCATCCTTGAAATGGAACCACTGAAAACATTGAAACAGATGAGAGGGTTACAAGGAATATTGCAGTCCATCATAAGGTTCATAACACAACTATCAAAAAAAATTTACCACTTCTCACATCTTCTCCATAAATGAATAAATTACAAGTGGGATGAGAAGTGTGATAAATCCTTCTAGCAGATCAAGGAATAATTATTAACACCTCCAGTTCTCATGCCACCAATACCGAACAAATCTTTGATCATGTATATATCAACATCAGCAACATTAGGCACTCTTCTAGCACAACACAATAAAAATAGAAAGGAAAAATATATCTACTACATCAGGAGGACCTTGGTGGGATATGAAATGAACTATTCATCCATTGATAAAGCATGCTTAGTAGTGGTTTTTTCTTCACAAAATTTTAGACATTACATGTTGCACCAAATCAAGCTTATTGCAAAGATCAACCCATTGAAATACCTATTATCCAAAGAAACTCTCACTAGTCGAATGGCCAAATGGGTATTGATCTTGAAAAAATTTGACATAGATTACATAGAGAACAAGAAAATCAAAGGACAAGTGATCATAGACCAACTGGCATAAACACCTATCTATGTAGAGAACCCATTGATATCTAACTTCCTTGATGAATTTGTGTTCCTTGTCAATCTAACTGATCAGTGGAAAATATACTTTGATAGATTGTTAACCCAACATTGATTAGGGGTGGTTATTCTCTTTATCAACCCTCAAGGTGATTGCATCCGAAATTCATACAGGATATCGTTTCCATGTACTAACAACATTGCTAAGTATGAAGCCCTAATCACAGGTTTAAGGATAACAGTAAAATGGAAAATACAAGAGTTGAAACTCTATGGAGACTCACAACTGGTTATCAACCAAGTCAATGACGACTGCCAAAGTAAGGATGACAAGATTACTCCTTACAAGAAGATGGTAGAGAATCTCAAGGACCTTTTCATAGATATAAATTTTGAGAAGATTCCTCGGATGAACAACCGAGCAGTAGATGCTATGGGAACAATTGGATCATTGTTAGACATGCCACACAACATCCTTCAATGAAAATTCTTGATAGAACTTCTCATACCAACTTTTGAAATCCCCGAATCTAAATTTTCACATTTCATCGTTAGTCCTAGATCCCTGTGGCATCATGACATATTCATCTTCCTTAGCAGAGGAACCATCCCATCTAATATCACCTCCAACCTTAAGAAGAACTTTGTTAAAAAGTTATCCCGATTTGTGATCCTAGGTGATACCTTATACTTTCGAAGCATTGAGGGGACATTACTATGATGTCTTAACCAAGAGGAATCCTTGACCTCTTTAACAAAAGTACACAATGGCACATGTGGTTCCCATTCTAGTGGTATGACTTTAGCTAAGAAACTATTGAAGATGGGATACTACTAGCCAACCATGGAAAGAGAAGCCCATCAGTATGTGCAAAAGTGTGTTTAGTGTCAACAACATGGAGATCTTATTCATGTTCCATCTCAGGAGTTGTAACCAATGGTCACACCTTGGCCTTTCTCATAGTGGGGGTTTGGCCTCATAGGAAAAATCACTCCAACCTCATCCAACAACCACAAGTTTATCATAACAACCACCAAGTACTTTACCAAGTGGGTTGAAGACATTCCTATGGCTTACATAATGGGGAAGAAAATTCCCAGGTTTATGTTAAATTACCTTATCTGTCATTATGGTGTTCCACAAACCCTCATCTCAGACAATGGAATACCCTTCAAGAATTAGGATATGAAAGAGCTTTGTCAAAGATTCAACATCCAACATCAATTCTCTATCCTATATTACCCCCAAGGAAATGGTCAGTTGAGGCTACAAACAAGACCATTTAGAAAATCCTAAAGAACACTAGTAGAATTTGGAAAATAAATGACTACATGACTAAAAAATTTAGTCACAACAAATAAAAATGACAAAATTCTACTAATTTTTTGTAACTCGGCTATAAATGAGTAAATAAATGACTAATTTGGTCATTTTCTATCAATCCTCACCACAAAGGAGTGTGGAGTAAAAAAGAACTGTTGGATTATTCTAATCACAAGTGTCAATCAATGAATATGATATTGTATTGTCAACATGATGTCAAATTCATTACTGTTGACCAATCCTATACGAAGTTGCTATGTCGCTAGAAAACCTAACATCATAACCTCTATCAGAGGTTATGAATTTCTCAAATCCAATGGGCCAACAACAAAGAGAGCCTCTATTGCTAAGTTGGGAAGTTATGAAATTTCATAACCCCCTGACTTAGGTTGCAAAGTTTCAACTTTCCATGATCTAGTGATATGTTAGAAAGTTATGAATTTCTAGAACTTTGTGACATCAGTTGCAAAGTTTGGAAATTTAGTGATTCTGTGACATGAAGGCTGATAAAGGGAAAAAATCCAAGATTTTAAGGGAAGTTCCAAGCCAACAATTTGAGGCATATTTTCAAGCAAGCCCTGGTGGCTACTAGACTCGCCCTTAACTGATGGTTGATCCTTAGTTTAGGTGGTGCTATGCTTTGCTATGAAAATCAGGCTATCACATTGGATGAGAAACATCACAATGATAGTGCATGCGGTAGTATGCAACCTCGGTAACTTCCTCTCTATATAACCAAGTAGATATAGTACATTCCTGAGAAGTTTCAATCACTGCCTCTAACTGTTGCCTCCACCCAATCTCTCAAGCTAGTTGTATGTATAGTTGTTGTCACAATTGAACCTCTTGATCTCTCTATGTAGTCATAGCCTATAACTACTACTGCAACTAATCCTTCTCTACCTATAATTGATCTCTCTTAGTAGTGAGAGCCTAAATCTATGCCTGAGCCTGTGCATCTGGCTGTATAGATGGAGGAGGTGATGGTACCCCTAGAACCTGTCCAGTATGTTCATCCTGCCACCTTGGCACCTATACCTGATCCAACTACTACTAGTACCCATCACCTAACACCTGTGCCCTATCTTGATCCTATTCCTAGCCTCTACCTTGGCCCCCATCCCTACCTCCATCTCAGCCACCATCTTGGCCCTAGCCCCTTCCTCAGCCTCAGCCTTAGCCTCTGAGGTATGCCCCTGTTGGATCTGTCAAGCATGTAGGTGGTCTAAAATATACATCATATGTTGGGGTAGTCCCCATAGCTGGAAGGCCTTGATCATATGCCAACAACTATAGGATGAGCTATCTAAAATAATTGATCACCACAATGAGATCAATAGGGGCTCCCCACTATACCTCTCTTTGAGCTCTAGAAAAATAGCAATATAATCATCTGTAGGAAAATCTTGTACCTCCCCAAACTACTAAGCAATCTGGTCTGGGAGCTCTATGATAGTGTGCTCTCTACCCTGTAGGTAGCGAGTTTTTCATGCAAAATCTAGTTGTTGTTGATTGTCATACCATCATGGATGTTGTAGCCACAACATCCATCTGAAAATCATCATGTCATCAATGACATGATGCAAATATGGAAAACTTGTGGAGCTCGTATGCTACAATTTCATCGACAACTTGTACTAAAAAATAATGGGCTCATCCTCATGAATATTTGCAAGAACTACGAAGGGCATGAACATTGCAATGTGCTCATATGCCCATATGTGAAGCAAATTCACCCCTACTTTAATGCTCTTTCCCTCTTGATAGACAACCTCAAGCATATTGTGATACAAAGAGGCAAGGAGAATTGAACTCGAGGCATACATAACATCCCTTTGAATCATCCCCTCCCAAGATAACCCCCATCCAAGACTGAAACCTTTGCCCTGTTAATCTGGAGCAATGACACCACAAATCAGAGCTACAACGAACAATATAAATGTGTCCACTTGATCATAGTAAAAATCCAGGTCAATCTGGGAGTTGATTAGAAAACCAACCATATGTGTAGAAGGGAGAGATATGCATCTCTCCTAACATCTACGTCATAAATGACATGCTATTTGTGGATAGGCAATCACAGTATGTGTCACACATCCTCCAATGTGATAATCACCTCTCTAGTAAACAAGTGAAATGAAGAGGTCTCATTGTGTCACCTCTCAACCAACACCATCATCATAGTGATATGAGTCCTAACCTTAGGTAAGAAAGAAACAAAGCCTAACCCTAGCCTCCCCAGCCACTCCACCTCCAAGTCATCGAAATCTCTTGTAGTTTTTGAAAGGTAAAATTAGTGCTCTCACAACATCAATGATAGGGGATCCTCCTGCATGCATCACACACACAACATCAATTTTCCAAAAAAGTTAAAAAACTGAACAAAATTTGAGACTTTTCATCTAGAACATCAAACGTGTAGTCAAAATCAATAGCATCACTAATTTTTGGGTGTGTTGCTATATCAATTTTAGGGGTGCATCACCAATTTTCCCTATGTTCAATAGCACATCGGCATTATGATGCATCACCATTTGTTACATGCATCACCCACCACTTTCAAGTGGCGCTAAACTTAAAAATCCCATGCATCACTATATTACCCCCATGACCTCTTAATCAATTGCATTGTTGAATCAAAAAAATAGGGTGCATTGCTAAATGGATGGTGTGTCACTATTAAATCAATAGCAATGCTTCCAACACTTCAAAATCATTTCTATACATGCCTAGAGACCTAACTTTGACCCCCTATTAAATGCACTTAAAAGCAAAATATCGAGGAAAATTTTAAATCACATCCCTGAGGTCCTGCATCTACTCAATGCTGGTACTCTTGAACCCGCTCCAAAAGGCAAAGAGGGAGTGCATGGTGAGCCATTTTTTCAAGAGGTTAGAGCTCAAAATGCATAAATTCTCTAAGGTGTGAATGCACAAATGAATTGAAAGTAACCCTCCATCACCTATTTAAGCCAAAAAATTAGGGTTTTTTCCCTAATTTCAACCAAAAGCTATGGTTTTTACTTGTTTTACCTCTTTCCACCATGTGCAACCTATTTTGAGCCATTTTTTGCACTGTTGAGGCCATTTTTTAGCATCCCAGGACCTGTTTTAACACCTAAACCTACATCGTTGTCGAGAAATCAACCCAAAATTCAAAATTTCCACCCGATTTCTCAAGGGGGAAGGGAACCAACTTATTCCTTCTATAGGAGCAATAGTGGGGTAGATAAAAATTAGATTTTTTATTTTTTTTATTTGAGCAGCAGTTTTAATCTGAAAATCGCCAATCTTTGAACCAACATAACAGGTACCTCACTTCAAAGAGGGGAAAAATGTAGAAACTTGAAAATGTCTCGAATGATATCATGAACTCAAATCAAATATAATAACATCATTTCCTCCTAAATCCATCCTCTTTTCACTTAATTAATTAAATTTTCATAGCTATTTAATTAATTGCATCATTTTCATTTATTGATCTAATTACTCTAATCAAGTTAATTCGCCCCCTTTCATGCTAACACTTCGTCCTATTAAATTAAATAAATCAAATTATTTAATTTAATCGCTAAAGTCATCTTATTTAATTAAATAACCCTAAGTTATTTAATTAAATATCACATCCCTTCCCCTTTTCATTAAATTAATTAATTATTTAATGAATACCCTAATTCCCCTAATTTGCATAATTAAAACCTTATTTAATTACCAAATTACCTAATTGAATCTAATCCCACCACTTGCAAAGGAATATTCTAAAGGAATATTCCTCCTTTGCACATTCCTCCAAAAGGAATACTCCCATGGAATATTCCTTCCCCTTTTGCACATTAAAACTTTGTTTTAATTTGCTAAATATCTATTTCCTTCAACCATGAGAATATCCTAAAGAATATTCTCTTTCTTTACTCATTTGAAAAAAGGAATATTCTTCTTTATAACAAAGTAACAAGACTTCTTGTGCAAGTTAACTTATAAGACTTCTTGTGCAAGTTAAAAGTGTGTTTGTTTGGAAGAATATGAACCCTTGATTCTTTCCTTGATCCATGTGATCATTGATTCTCATCCATTGATGAGAATCCATTATCCATGTTTCATCCTTCCTCCGTTTTTTACCATTGATTAACCTTTTTGATCTCAAACATTCATTTCTCATTTTTCCTCTTATAAATAGGTCACTATTTGGAGACAAATGGATCCACCTTTTTTAGAGAAAATTTATGTTGTTGAAATCACTCACACTTGCACTCATATTTAGCACTTATTTAGTATCATCTTAGCTTAACTTCCATTACTGGATTCCATCATAACATAGATGCATCCATTTGGCTTATTTGGTAATTAGGGTTTGAATCTTTTAGCTTACAATCCATTTAGATTAGCCTTGCATATACCCATATTGATAATTTTATCATACATCATGTTAAAATAGATTGCATCATGTTAATTTATCAGCTCATCATGTTTCATCACACATCTATCATTGGTTTCGTCAATTCTCTTCAATAGAATTGATTGAAATAGGCCCAATTATTCACAAGATTGGGAAAGGGTTGCCATTCCACATCAATGTGACACCACTCCCCCAATAGGATAAGTTTCAATGGATTAGAATAGGTGTTTTTGAAGCTTTCATAGTTTAGTATGTTAGTTTTTAACGGATTCCTAGTTTAGTGTTCATTGATTAATCTTATTGGGATTGACATTTAGTGGCTCGAATATGCTTTGTATCCTCATGGATCAAGTGTAATCAGCCCATACTAATCTATCAATCACAAGTCTATGAATGCAAAGTCTAATTACTGATGTATTATAGTTTGTTGCAAATTTAAATTCATTGCCCATGGATAATGCATTGATCTATTAATTTGGTTATCTTTGATGTAATTGAGTTGGCCTTGCCTTTCAAAGAATAAATCCTTAAAGAAAATCATTTATATACCTTTAGTTGTTCTAAATTTTTGTGAGAAACCATCCATTCCCTACTTTAGGTGGTCATTTGTCAAAGAATTAGCCAATTTTTTTAAGTTTTCATCTAATTTGCAATCTATGGGAATGTATCTATTATTCACAATGTTTGTGATAATTTGGAATAAGAATATCATTTAAAACATTGTAGGGATCACCCTCCTGGGTCTTGCAGAGCCTGTAGTACAAAGGGAAAGCCTACCAAGCTTTCCCCTACTCGTTGGCCAATGCTCACCAATGTTGATCATTAAATTATAGAAAATTCATAGGCAATTGTTGAGATTAAGTTTGGTTCTTAAAAAATAACCAACAGATTGGTGACTCTTCTAGGTACAATGCTACTCCAATGTCTCTAGTCATATTTGGTACTATTAGAGTCAATTATTTTCATTGTTCTTCACTATTTGGAGAAAATTTTACTCAAATTCTCATCAATAAGGCAAGTCCACTTTTATGCGTCGAGTTTTGGTTTCATTCTCCATTTCATGTGATGTTATGTTCAAAGTATTATTTGAGATTATGAGTATATCTCCAAAGTGTAATCAATTTTTATTTCCCAATATTGTGGGTGGCGACTATCAAGTCTCTTGTGCCAGTGCAACATTAGAATTCCAAGGAGAAAGTGAGGAGAAGTATGAATCCATGCATGGAACCAAAAGAAAAATGAAGAATAATCTAGAGAAAAAGTTAGAATACGAGGTGCCCAAAAGTAAGAATTCATTCTAGATAAAGAAGAATGATGAAGTTGGTAAGTCCACTAAACATCTTGCTAATACACCTCCTAGTTTAGATTTAAATGTTCATAATAAAAATGTAAATGAATATGCACATATGTTTGGTGTGCCTAGTATGAATGAGGAGATTTTACCTACTGATGAAGTGGAGCCCTTAGTGGTAGATCTATGTTTAATGATGATAATTTTAAACCAAGGGGTAAATACCATAGTATAGCCTCACATCATTCTCCTAAGAGAGAACTAACCAATCTTGCATTCTACACTCTTGAGCCTAGTGAGTCTGAAGATATCCTAGAAGATGAAGATGACATAGATAAGGATATGCAAGCTTTGGAAGAGGAACAACTTAGACTCAATGAGTTGGATGAAAGACAAGCAAAATAAAGAGAGGAGAGGATCAAGGCAAAGGTGTTGGAAAGAGATGCCCAAAGAAGAAGAATTGAGAGGATGAAAGAAGCTTTAAAGGAAGAACCTATCCCTGAAGCTCCTCCCAAAAATTGGTAAAGCAACCCCTGATCCTCCTAAGGTGAACATTCTTATGGGAACCTCTGCTACAAGTACTTATACTACTTCTAGTGTAGCAACCAAAGTCATAGATCCTTTTGTTGCTGCTAAGAAGTCATAGCCTGTAGATCATGGAAAGAATTCTATAGGCTAGCCCAAGAAAACCATTCCAACTACAAATACCAACAAAAATACAAATACAAACACTTAATTTACCAATAAATTCACCAATGATGCTAAAACCAATTTTATCCCATCAAATGTACGTCTTGATCCTAAGAAATTAAGGCTATAATTAGCTAATAACAAGCTACAACAAGAATTGAAAAAAACTAAAATTGAGGTTGCAAATGCAAACCTAGCAAGGAAGATCTAATTCCTCAAGATCTCTATACCTGATCTAGTATCTTCAAGCTCTGGACACACTGATTCTAAACCACATAAGATAAAGTAAGATGAACACATTCTTGGTGGGAGTGGTGGTGGAGATTAGGGTGGTGGAGGTGGAGGTGGCCATAAAAACAAGAATAAATATTCTAAAGATGGAGAAGGAAGTGGTAGTGGTGAAAATGGTGGGGGTGGAAATGGAAAAGGTAATAACCAATATAGTGATCAATACGATAATGAACCTTGAAACAACCATAGAGATTAAATCACTAGGAGACCAATGCAAGTGGATAGGTACTAGCAATTTTGTTTTGCTAGGATCCCTAGATATTTGAATCAATTCCCTAAAGACATTAGGCCTACCTTGGTTAAGTTCTCTGGTAACAATGCAATAAGTGGTGAGGATCACTAGAAATCATTTACAAGTGTGATGGATGACTTTGAAGTGGAAGCTGAGGATGTGATGATGAAACTTTTCATGCAATCACTCACTGAAGATGCCAGAGAATGGTATAGAGGTCTACCAACTAAGAGTGTTGGTTCTTGGGAAGAGTTCAAGAGTATTTTTAGAGAATATAACAGTGATAATACTAATTCAAGGTTCGTCTTGAATCAATGTAACATCTCTAAAGATTCAAATGAGGAAGTTGCTAATTTCAATGTAAGATTTCAGAAGGCCATGAAAAAATTACCTCCTCATTTGAGACATAATCATAGTGTATGATTGGTGAACTATTGTAATGTATTTGATGCAAAAATGAGCTATCTCCTACTGGATAAAAATCCTCAGACCTTGAGAGAAGCTTTCAAGATGGAAATCCACATTGAGAATGTAAGAAGAGAAACTTCAAAAGTTGGGAGAAGAGATGATGTTAAAATCCTAAAGAATCCAAAGAAAGGGATAAACACTCTAGAGCAAAAGGATCTTCTCTTGAAGACAAGATTGACAATGTTGCAAGTTCTATGAAGGATATCAGCTACAGGATTGCACAAAAAGATAAGGGGCTTATAAATGAAAAGCCAACTTTAATAAAGAATGATAGACCTCCTCGACTACAAGACCATCCCTATAATACTAACTGGCATAATGGGAAATCAATTCCCAATAATCAGAAAAATACTCAAAATAAAGTTCCCCCTCATCCATTGTAAAAAAAAATCAATTAATTTTGCTAATGAAACTGGTGTGTTGTTTGTCAACTTCCACATGCTTCTCAAATGTGTTCAGTAGCAAGAAATTTTGATGAAGAAAAGCTCAATTAGATGATTATGAGCCAATGGATGAAAAATGATGTTGAAGTACATATGCTTATGCATAGATCAAACTTTGCTAATGAGGAGTGTTCTTTAGAGGAAGAGTCATATGAATTTGATGTTGACTGCCAAAGATAAAATTCAAACTCATATCATTAGCAAATTTTCCCTAATGAAGATGACGACATTGAGGACAATATTTATGCTATGGAGATAGAAGAAATGGATGAGTCCTTAAGAATACCTTCTTATGATGAGTATAAGAAAATGACAACATTGGTAGAGCAAGCTAGAAAAACTCACAACTTAAGAAGCAGAGTTGTTAATTTTGATCAAGGTAAGCCTAGTAGTATGTTCATGAAAGAGAAAAATGAAAAGAAGCAGGCAACTAAAACCAAATAATTGGCCAAGTTTAATAAGGAATAGGTCAAAAGAAAGGAAAGTAAGGAACCTAGAATCTGGGCCAAGAAAGATCGTGCAACCAAGAAGCCTGATGAGGTTGTTGTTTCAATTATTAAAGTCAAGACTCAAAAGTCAAGTGTTGATAAAGAAAAGAGACAAGATAAGAAAGATACTAAGAAGAAACTTGAGAAACAAAAGGTCCAAGTTGGAGAACAAAGTGTAGTCCCATGTGAATTACCCAAGTATAATTTAGTTGACATGTTTCACTTGTTGTCTTAAGAAAATTTGATTATTCCATTAATGGAAATGATGAGAATTGATGAACATAAGCATAAGGTAGTAGGCCTTATCAATGGTGATACTAAGTCCTGTGAACATGAAAGGGTGTCTACTCAGCCTCAAGTGAGTGGAATTCAAGTGAGTGAAGAGGTAATGGAAGGAGACATTGGTGAAATCCCTTAGATGTATTTGGGTAGTACTATTACAACATGCCCAGATAACATTCATTCATTCTATGTGACTATAATTGTTGATGGTAAGCTGCTAAGGAATTGCATGATCAATTCAAGAGCTTCATCTAATATAATTCCAATAGCAATAATGAAGGAAATGGGCCTAAAAATAAATTGTGCATATGGCAACTATTACACTATGGATTCCAAGGAAATCCTTCTTATTGGAGTTATCAATGATGTTCCATACAGATTGGTTTCTTTTCTTGACAAGGAGTTTGTCATGAGCATAGTTGTGGTGGACATCCCACCAAACTATGGTATGTTATTATCTAGAAAATGGAGTGCCTCCATGGGAGGAAATATGCAATGTGATATGTCCTTTGCAAATTTTCCTACTGAGGGAAAAGATATCAAACTTGTGAGGGAACAAAGAGCTCCACATATCATTGAGTTTATGGGAGAAGCAAATAGAATCCATTTTTTTGAAATGAGAGATCTTACCAAAAGAAAAACGCTACCCCAAGACCCCTCTTCTTCTATCGGCGAGACATAATGCATTTTCCAAGACATCATGGTGATATCACTTTCTTTGGCTGAAACCACGAGTTGGAAAGACCTTCGGACGAAATAAAAATGTCACGATGAACCCACCTAATTGTCGGCAAGGCACCATACTCTTAGCAAGACCTCTTGCCAAAAGAAAAACTACCTCGCCGAGGTCTTTTTGTCTTCTATCAGTGAGAGTTTATTGATGTCACCCCAAATGCACTCCATTCTACCAAGCTCCACATTTCTTTTGGCGAGACACCTGGAAAGTCAGGAAGACTTTATAGCAAAGTCCATTAGTCATGCCAATACCCGCTTCCGTCGCTGAGACCACACCATGTTGGCAAGACATTACCCTGATGGCTGGAAGCTACATTGATGTCAAATATGTCGGGGAGACCTTCTGTTGGTTGGTGAGACCTCCTTTATCTTTCGGCGATGTTGGATCTTTCTCCTTAGCTAGTTCCCCTTCAGCAAGAATTTAGTTAGTCACTGGGACCTCATGGCGACGGCTTTACTTTAGTTGTTAACATGTTCTCACTGCCACCCTGCGATATTCATATTTGGTTGTCGTGGTATTTCAGTAAGCATTTATACATTCACCTATATGTCTTGTCATCCTATGCATACCTTTATTGAATGTTATGGTAGTGTGGTATTGGATTTTATTATGAATGCAATATTTTAGATATCATTTTATTGAAAATATTGAACAATTTTCTAATTTTGTAGTCTCTAAATTTCAGTTTTTAGTGTCAGTTAGACCTAAGAGATCATTTCTTTGTTTGTAATGGGGAGGCTTAGTTCACCTAATATTAAGATATCTATATGTATTATTAAATCACAAATTTTCATTATATGTCTGCATCTAGAAAACATATAAGACATACAAGAAATTATATTCTAACTAAACAAAATTATTTTCAAATTTTCAACCAAAGTAAGAAAACTAAGAATGATTGAACCTAACTTTAAATGCATTTCAAATCAGCAGTGAACATCTCAGGTTTTGTATACAATCTACCTACAGAATAATGATGATTACATCGAAAAATGTATCAGTAAAACAAATGTGAATAAGCATACCTATACTCAGATCTTTATTACATTCAATAATAAATTAAAAACCATACATATAACCAACATTTAGGTGACAATCCAACCTTGTAAGTTGACAAAACATCATCATAATCATTTACATTGCCAGCAAGATCAGAATCCTGATCATTCATGTTTGCATCTGCTTTATTTTCTTCCTCATCCTCATTTGTGACATGCAATTCATTTTCTCTCCCAATATCTTCATTGGTAGTCAAAATTTCTTCTTCAAAAACTCCATCATCATCTTCATCCACTTCTTCGAATGTTTCTTGTAAATTAACATATTTCCTATCAAGCATTATATCAACAACTTCCATGAATTTTCATTTTGAATGAGACTCTGTTTGAATGACATACAACCATCCTGGGATTCTTACATCATCAATTAGAAATGATTGGTTAATTTGAAGAGGGGAAACATACAACTCATTCGTCTTTGATAAAAATTGTCTTGTATTTGCATGTACAAATCCATACTCATCAAATTGTACTGTAGATGGTTGGGTCCACTTACATTTTAATAATATAGGACTATTTTCACCATATTCCACTAGAATAATTTTTTGGATGAATCCAAAATAAAAATTCTCAGTTTCGTGAAGAAATTCAGCACTAACAACACAATCACAATTTATCTTTCCTTTTTCTTTTTCTTCCACTCTTAAATGACTACCATAGGCCCACATTCCACTGAAACGCGTAGCCCATAAATGTGGAGATTGTGAAAGTTCACTTTCCTCCATTGTTATATCTTGACCTTTTTCTTTTGCATCACTGACCACATTAGCAATCCATTCTTCAAATTTTGGAAAAGCTCCAACCAAATCAGCATGATGTTTGTGCCTTGAGGTCAATGTTGCATCCAAGATTGATTATCTTCTTCACATTTTCTACATAGAATATTAATGTACAAATAGTAAGATTGATAATATAAATGTGTAAATACAATTGAGTAAATAAATTATTGTGTAATTTTTCTTTTACCTACACCACTTATTGAATGAAGATGTGTTTTGAAGAATTTAGGTATGTATCACACTTCTTTCTTGATGTGATAGCTTGAAGCAACATCCATTTCCTTCTAATACTTCACTTGCAATTGTCTCTTATTTGTCATCATCCCATACACACTGATTGTCATTTTTAAAATCCTTCATATATTATGTGCAAAATCCCATGGCCTCTTTCATTGAATATCCCTCCTAGACATGTTTCCTTCCAATTTTTCCCTAATACAAATATTTTTTTTCAAAACCTTCATATATCATTCTATAAGATACATCCATGTTGTTCTTATCAGGCCACAATGCTTTAGTTCATATTGTAGATGTATCAAAAGATGCATAGAAATGTTAAAGATTGTTGGTGAAAATTCTAGTTCTAATAGACAAAGGAATTCAACAACCTCCTACCTCAAACTATCAAAGTTTGAATGTTCTAATACATGTAAACTCATTCTCTTTAATATTAGGCCCAACCTTATAACTGCCAATCTTGGCCCCTTTTCCAAACTTAATATATTTACCACCATAGGTAAAATATTCTCCATTATGAAAAAACACCAACATATAGCATGCACATTTGAAATAAATATCTAGTAAAGATATCTACAATCTGCTCCTTAGTAGGCACATACTCCAATCTAACTTCCTTTTCACTTACCTTCTCCCTCAAAAAGTGAAACTTGATAGATAGTTATATGCTTTGTCTTTGAATGCAGCACTAGATTCTTGGAAATGTTAATACCACTTGAATTATCATAAAATATAGCAATAGGCTCATCATACACAACTCTGATATCCCTCAACATCTGCTTCATCCATAGGACTTGAGTACAATTGTTAGCAACAACAATCTATTCAACCTTTGCAATAGATAAGGAAATAGCATTTTGCTTCTTGCTTAACCATGAAATTAGTTTCTTACCCAAGAAAAATGCACCACCACTAGTACTTTTCCTATCATCCACATCTCCTGCCCAATCAACATCAGTAAAGGAACTTAAAGTAAGATCATCATCTTTAGGATACCATAGGCCAAAGCCAATAGTTCCCTTCAAGTATCTAAAAAATTTCTTCATAGTAGTAACATGAGATTCCTTCGGATCAACTTGAAATATTGCAACAATACATACAACATTCATGATATCAAGTCTATTTTGAGTCAAATAAAGAAATCCACCAATCATTGATCTGTATCTAGTCTAATTTTCTTTTGAAGAATCTTCTTCTATTGTCAACTTGCATTTGGTCACCATGGGTGCACCAAGTGGCTTTGAATCTTTCATACCGAACCTCATCAGCAATTCCTTCACATACTTGGACTGAGATATAAAAATCCCTTTATCTAACTGAGTAATTTGTAATCCCAAAAAGCATTTCATCTCACCAATCATTGACTTCTCAAATTCATTCTACATCTCATTAGCAAACTTCATGCACAAACTATCATCTCCTCCAAAAATGATATCATCAACAAAGACTTCCACAGTAAAATCTTTATTATGATCAATCTTGAAATACAAATTACTATCAGCAGTACCTTTGTTAAATCCAAGCTTCATCAAATACTTATCCAATTTGGCATACCATGCTCTAGGGGCTTGCTTGAGTCCATACAATGCTTTCTTCAACCGACACACCATGTCTTCTGTATCAGTCAACTGAAATCCATCTAGTTGCTCAACATACACTTCTTCTTCCAACTCACCATTTAGAAAAGTTTATTTGACATCCATCTAATAAACTTTGTAGTTCTTGTGAGCAACATAGGCAAGAAATAATCTTATAGCTTCAATTCTAGCAACAAGGGCAAAGGTTTCTTCAAAATTAATTCCTTCCATCTATGAATATCCTTTACATACTAGTCTCGCTTTGTTTCTAATGACTTCACCTTGCTCATTCAGTTTTTTTCTAAAGAACAATTTGGTTCCAATGACATTCTTATCCTTAGGTTTGGGAACAAGAATCCATGTATCATTCTTTTCAATATATTTTAACTCTTCTTTCATTTCTTCAACCCAATGCTCATCTTTACATGCTTCATTCACACTAGTAGGCCCAGTCTTTGAAATCAAGCAATATTCTTTTGCAATCTTTCTCCTAGTCTGGACACCTTTGTTCTTATCACCTATAATCCGATCTTCCAAATGATTCAATCTCACATACCTCAAAGTCTTCTTAGAATGTTCTTCAACTTCATGCTCTTCTAATCTCTCTTTTGTTCTCTCACCAATTTCTCCTTCTTCTTGATCTTTTTGATTCATCAAATTGATTTGCACTTGATTTGTAGTCTGACCTTACTTTCCTTGGTTTGTATTGTCATCCTAATCATTAGAATCATATCCATAGGTTCTAGATAATGTACTTAAATCTTCATCAACCTTGACATTTTCACTTTCAACCATTTTCTTCAATATTCTATTATAACACTGGTAGGCCTTGATTTTAATAGAATAACCCAAAAAGATACATTCATCACTCCTAGCATCAAACTTCCCTATGTCTTCATCTCTCTTAATATAACATTTGCTTCCAAATATCTTGAAGTATTTAACAATAGGCTTTTGACCAGTCCATAGCTCAAAAGGGGTCTTACCAGTATCACTTTTGATTTGTACCTGGTTGAGTGTGTACACAACAGTACTCAGAACTTCTATCCAATAGATATGAGGGACTTTTCCTTCTAGCATCATTGTTCTAGCAGCATCTTCATTTTTTTCATTCTTCCTTTCCACAACTCCGTTTTGTTGAGGGGTTCATGGTGCAGATAAATGTCTCCTTATTCCATTTTCTTCACGAAAAGAATTAAATTGATTGAAAGTGAATTCACCACCTCTATATGATCTCAGACATTTAATCTTTAAACTTGTTTTTGTCTCAACCATAGCTTTAAAGATCTTGAACTTTTCTAGTACTTCTAATTTCTCCCTTAAGAAAGCAACCCATACCATTCTAGAATAATCATCAATGAGTAATATAAAATACCTGTAACCTTGTAAACTTCTAACCTTAGAGGGACCACACAGATCAATATGCACTAGTTCTAACAATTCATTTGAACAATGTTTTTGGCTCTGAAATGAAATTCTAGTTTTTTTCCCCAACTGACATTCCTTGCATATGCCATTAGTAGGTTTCTCCAACTTAGGTAGATCTCTCACAGCCTTAGTGGAACTTATCTTGACAATATTATCAAAGTTAACATGACACATTCTCCTATGCCACAACCAACTTTCATCAACTTGAGCAATCAAACAACTTTTACTAGCAGCACTTAAGTGAAATATATTACCTTTTGTTTTTGTACCTGATGCAATTTCATTTCCTAAACTCACTATTATGCATTTTCCATCCTTGAACTAAAGATTGTATCCCTTATCAACCATCTGACCAACACTCAAAAGATTATGCTTCAAGCCTTCCACATACAGAACATCATCAATATTATGCTTACCATCAAGAGAAATGCAACCTCTTCCATGGATCACACAAGTTGTATTATCACCAAATCTCACAACACCACCATCATACTTTTCCAAGCTTACAAACTTACTTTTGTCTCCTGTCATATGATGTGAACATACATTGTCAATCACCCATTCATCTTTCTCTTCAACTCGAGTAGCTAGGGATTTCTCCACATTTGTACAACCAACAGATTTTAGTAGATACAAGATTATTTTCCTTGATAGCAATAAATACCTATTCATCATCACTTATGTTTCCTTTTTTAGATTCATCATCTATCACACCATCATCAACATCATAGTAAAAATTCTTCTAAATTCTAGGCTTGTTATGTCTTGGTTTAAGAGCTCTTTTCGAACACCTTGATGCAAAATGACCTATATTATTGCAAGAAAAACATTTAAGAGGAAATTTTACTTCATACTTACCTTTTCCTCTTGGTACTCTTTTGACAATAAGTGCTTCTAGTTCTTCCATCTCTCTTTCTTCTTCTTCAATCTGTTTGATTTCATCCTCATACTTGAACGTCTCTCTAGATGAACTCTCACCTGGATCATATCTCTGTCTATCTCTTCTAGAAGCAGTAGCCTTAAATGCATATTCAACCTTAGCAAAAGCATCACCAAATTCACTCAACTCAAAAATATTCAACTTACCAACCAATTTATCTCTAGTTATGTTTGTTACAGTTCAGAGATCTTCAATAGCACTAGCTTTGACTTTGTAAGAATCAGGAAAGGATCTAAGCACTTTAGCAACTATCTCAAATTTGTCTATCTTTCCACTAGCACATCTAATACAACACACAATTTCATTCACTCTTTGCATGAAAGTATTAATGTTCTTATCATCACCCATTCTCAACTTTTCATATTTCCCTTTCAGACACTGCAACTTAGAAATCTTCACATTAGTATCACCTTCATACAAGGTTTCCAAATTTTTCCAGATCTCATGTGCAGTCTGTAGATCCATAACATTTTTCATCTCAAAATCAGTCAAAGCACTCAACAAAGCTTCCTTAGCTTGGATATTATACTTAGCATCTCTGATCTCAACAGAAGTAGTAGGACCATTATGTGGAATAATATACATATTACTTGTAATGCTCTAGTAGGGTTCACCAATGCATCTCAAAATGACACTCCATTTGATTCTTCCACAAAGAATAATTTGTTCCATCAAATCTCGGACTATCCTTCTTATAACTTGCCATCCCGGATCACCTTAAGTTTTTAAACTTCTCCTAAGGAACCTACTCTGATACCAATTGTTGGGAATACAAGGGCAGACAACTAAGAGGGGGGTGAATCCGTTGTCATAGAAATTCAAAACCTATTCAACTTATTAATCTTATTCTTAGAACTGATAGTTAACCATGAAAGCATAAACCATCAACACATCAAAAACACACATAATACCAATATTTTTATGTGGAAACCCTGGTAGGGGAAAAACCATGGTGGAGGTCAGTCCACAAGATTATACCCTATTAAAAGTATAATGAAGATTAAATATGGGGAATGCACATGCATTTAGGAACACTACCTAGAGCTCACTAATCAAGTACAAAGGAAGACACACTATCTTACAGAAACATTCGTATTACAACCATCTAGATTTTGAACTAGAAAAATAGCATCTACTAATGCCTAATTACAATTTTGGTTAAGTACATGAACACTTCTTCAATCCTATTCACTCTTCTTCACTCTTTTCTCTTCCTTTGATTGATTTGAACATTATTCACATATACACACAGAAGAACTCCCTTGCACACACACTTCAATTTGAATAAACAATCACTCTTATATATCCACAACATGAAATTTCATCACTACAAGTCGGCCACAAAGAAATAATAAAATAAATAAAAACTATCAGCCCAAATCAATAGATAATTTACAATATGAATCAACCAAATTTGGCCACAACTTAGTGAGGACCCAAAACAACATCTCCAACATGAAGACACTTCAAATAATTACTCCTCAAAGATCCACAACACACTACAAACACCATGTTGACCAAGAACAAGAAAAACATGAACACAAAAGAGAAAATCTTGGATCACGAGCACAATGATCAATGCGAACGTGCAACAAATATAGAGCACAATCTAGCAACATCCACAAGCATTAAAAATCACAAGAGAAGAATCTGCAACAACTAAATTAACTAAAATAGCATCATCTTCAATCAAGAACACCAACTGAAACAACAGAAAAAATTGTCAAAATGAGAATCTTCATAACTCAATCAAATCTTCACATGGATCTCTGAGACTCAACATGGATAAACTAGAGTTACTCAGCAACAAACCCTTTAGTCCACAACCTTCGATCATCAATGTACAAAATTTACCAACATACTGAACTTCACTTCACTACTGACAACCTGCAACTCATTTCTTACAATTTTCTCAATATCCTCGACATATGCAGCCTCAAATGCATTAATGCTAATAGTGTTGACATTAATGACAACCACATATCAGAAACATAAACAAAACATCCAACACAAGTTTCCCATCAAACCAAGTGGTATCGTAATCACAAAGCCCCTATCAAACACTACCACAATACAATCAAAAGCATCCGTTGAGCAACCAAGTCCTAAAAGGAAGAAGACAAATGGAGTGGCCCCTTAGTGGCATATGACATGAGTGGAGTAGGGGATACTGAAGAGGTAGTCGATGTACTTTAGAATTTAAAATATGGTGAAGTTGATTAGCCACCGCCTAAGCTTGCAACTGATGCTCACAAACTAGAAGAAAGAGTGGATGTACATGGGCATAATGATCATGAAGTGCATGATGATGAAAGGGTGATTGTTGTCCTTATATTTATTAAAGATAATGAATTTATTCAAACTCCCAAGTTTAAGGATTCTTGGTTTAAGATGAAAATGAAATAATTTGAGGAGAGACTCCAAATTAATAAGATGGGAAATGAGGAGTCATAACATGACCCTATTGTTGCCCAGACTCTTGAAGAACTCAAGATTAATGAAATTACTGTTAGCCCCCAAGAAGCAAGAAAATTGTTCTTAGAAAGCAATATACTAATTATTCCTAGGATGGAGTTAAAAAGATATTCTTACTAGATCAAGTAAGAAGACAAGAAGATCCCATGTTGGTTTCTGAATTCAATTTAGATGAGGGAATGAGTGGCACAGGTTACAATTCAAGACTTGAAACCCTAGCCTTTTGGACAAAGCAAAAAGAAGAGAAAAAACCAAGATTGGTTGATGTTGTAGAAGAAATGAGAGGGACTACCATGGTAAAGGCAATTCAATAAGCATCAACATTGGAGGCAACTACTATGACAATGCACTCAACAATGTTTACTAGGGATGTGATTAAAGATATGGAGCTTAGATTGGTAGAATATGAGAAAGCACAAACTGATCTAAATGATGAAGTGAATAGGTTATTCAAATAAAAAGTGAAATTGAAACAACAATTGAAGGGAGCAAGTCCTTCCCAAAGCACAAAATTAACAGTATACCAGCCCCCTACCATCTAGACTGATATAGGTGCAATCATTGTTCAACAAGTTAATGTGCTAAAACAAGAAATTGAGAAGTTGAAAAAGACTAATGAAGAAACAAAGGAAAGAGAAAAGAGAGAAACCCTTAGGGTATTGGAACATATCTTGGAGCATAGGGTTAAAATAACTGTGGAAAAATTAGAAAATGTGTCTAAATGTTATGTATCCTTGTCGCAAGTAGTTGATCAGATAAAGGCCCATGTACCTATATTGGACCCCTTTTTCAATAAATAGCAATTTGTACATCACACCTTAATGACTTTGTGCAGAATTTTACAAAGGAGTGTTGAGGCCCCCAAAACTTTAAATTCTACTGAGCAAATGGTCTGAATGGTCATAGATGAATTTTAATACATCTATAGAAGACCAAAAGATCAATTCAATAATGGATTCATTTCACACACTAAAGTAGTGGTTCATGCCTAAGATACTAAGGGATGATGATCAACTGAAAGGCTCCAAGGATTGGATAGACCAGTTTAGAAAAATTGTTCCCAACTGCCTCACTAATTTATAGAAGGATGATGACATGAATATTCACTGCCTCAATTTAACCTTGGATGGAATAATTGCACTAGATGTTGGGTACTTAAAATTCATCATGGATAGAAAAGGGTTATTATAAAGGAGATGGAAGAGTCACTTGGCCAACGCACAAAAAATACAGGAGTACAAATGGCCTCATGATTACACGGTGTACCAATGGGAGAAGACATATCTAGCTCCCCCAAATGAATAGACCTTGTAGTGAAGTACCAACCCTTACAAATACTATCATGGAGAGAGGACCTTGCCAGATCTGAATGATCATAGGTACCTTACAATGAGTAATGGACTTCCATATCTTGTGAGTTTTGTAGACTTAAACATTTGATAAATTATCTTCACTTCTCATCTTTCATTGCTTTTATGTAATCCTATGTAAACAACGATTTAATTAAGACTTTTTGATTTATGTTAAAAGTGGGTAACTGAAAAGACACTTTTTTACATGTCAACAAGGATAAAATTTTGAAACAAATTGTAAAATATTTTTGAAGATCAATAGAATGATGTTATAATTGGTGGTTGAATTCTGGTTTCAATTGTTTGTTGAAGTGAATTAATGAATGTTATCTTTTTGTCTCCAGTTTGATCTTTCCTTGTTATTTAAACCAATATATCAAGGGTATATTTGGTTTATCAAAAAATATTTGTTGTCAAACAATTCATTTTGTACTATATTTTGGTGTCAAATATTTGGTAATTATGGTTAGTTTCATTACATTCAAATTATGAATTCTGGGAAATTATATATAATAAATAGATTGATGGTTGTTTGGATAGTGAAATTATCTCTCTTAGAAATTAACTAAAATATCTAGAAGGATTATTTTAAATAAAGAGGATTTTGTGGTTATTTTTCTAACAATGATTTTACAGTGCAACTAGCTTGCTATTTTCATTCAAGATACAAGTCATGATCAAAGTCAAGCACATACCAAGAAGATGGTACTCTACTTCAAACCCTCAGCCTCACTTAGTTTAGTCTAATTACATGGGGATATTAAGGAAGTTGCTAAACAATTAATATATACCATTTGTTTTTTTTTAAGGAGAATCCTATGAGATTGAATATGGCAGTGGATCAATATCTACTTTCTTTTTCCTAATACTAACAATTTTAGGGTGTTGCAGCAACCAAGACATTATACTTTAGAACATTGGAGTTTATAGTTATGACAGCTGATACAAATCCTCCTGCCATTCTTGATCCTTCGATAAGGTATTGATTTTTTCTCTCTCCTTGTACCATTTTGAATTTCGACATTATTGCAACCTTTTAAGATGTCAGATGGGAACTGCAACATTTTTAGGTTAAATCCTTGTGTGCCATGCAATACCTGAATCATTACTTAATTTGTGAGGGGATTTCCTTCAATCGCTTCTGATATGTTTCAACCATTCACTGGCAATCTTTACATCATGTAGATGTTGCAAAGGTGGATTGAAGGGATCGAAACCAATAAAATGAACACAGTTTGATTCCTATTATATAGGGTAGTAATCACATGGGTAAAATGGTGGGATTGAAACTAATGAAATGGTGTTTAACATAGTACAAAACCATTTTAACTACGAAGTTTTCCTAGGATCAAATCCCTTGACTTGCTACCCTTTTTTCTAATTTTGATGAATTGTAAGAGAATAAACCTAAATAACTTGCACAAGAACATCAAATTTTTGGACTTATACTAACGATTACTTTTGAACCATTTGGTGATGCTTCTATGTATTTTTTCAAGTAGTTGTATTCTTGCAAGTTTAATGGATTCCTTAAGTTTTGTTATTAATCGTTAGTTTGAAAATTACCATTGTAGAAAGTCCCTTATGTGTTTATGCCTTCAAAAGTTGAATTGGGTGGTGCTTGTAAAGTGAATGGGGAAGATGATGTCACAGTTGGGAAACTTCTTGTGAAACATCAAGTTAGTAATTTTTGGATGTTAAGGCTTCCCATTTGGATATCAAAGATCTTTTCTCATCAACTTAATTTGGAATTTATGTATAAATGGATTCTTTGATGGATTAGGTCTTTACTAAGACAACACATGAACCAAGGTTGATATTTTTGTTGTCCAAGTATGATGGCATTCTTGGGCTTGGTTTCTAGGAAATTTATGTTGATAACATTGTTCCAATCTAGTTAGTGGGAAATTTATGTTGATAACATTGTTCCAATCTAGTTAGTGTTGATAGCCTTCATTTTATAATCTGATTGTATCACCTTTCTTAAATTTTGAACAAGGTTATGAAATCAAGGGTTCAATATGCATATTTCAAGCCTATGTTGAACACTCTATTTAAGGCATTTGTTGACCGCTATAGTTTTTTAATTGATTTATCTTTCTATTGTGTTTGGACTTTCCTTTGTAAACTTGCAATATATAATACACTTTTATTCTTTCTAAATTGAGATTAATATTAATTTTGTTGGTTGTATTGAGGCACAACTTAATTCATGGTGGAAAGGGCAGCACCTTGTTGCTCATATCAGATGGCACATTGCATATAAAGGAGGAAATATTCTAGTTGGGTTATTGTTGACTACATTGAAGGAGAGAGTTTCATATATTGGTGCAGGAGCATCCTTGGTTCTTACCAATCTTGCATCAACCAAAAATATTTTCTTTCAGTTTTTTGTTCTTCTTTTGTTCTTTCTCAGTTCATATTGGTGGATTCATCATCTTTTCTCACTAGACCCTACGGATATTTGTGTACATCGTGGACATGTTAATTTTCCTTATTCCAAGATTTGGGCATGATTGGATCCCTTTCTGGCAATTTATAGCTTCTAAAATTTCATGGCGAATTCTTGAACTGGCACCAGAATAGTTTTCAAGTCTATCAGTTAATCTGATCGTTCATGGATCATCCTCGTGGCTTGAGGATCTTGACAGTGTGATTCTAAGTGTTTTGTGGAGTTTCTCTGACCTTCCTTATAGGTCCACACTTCATTCTATGCACCTGTTGATAGAGTAATTCAAATTTGAAGCCGACCTATTCATGCGCACATTACATTTTCTCTCCTTGGATAATGTGATGATCTTTGGCTAATGTGGATGTTTCTAGAATTGCAGATATAGTATAAAGCTTGTAATCGATCATTAGAATATGGTAATAGAGTTAGTAGTTGATGGAGTAGATTAAGATTGATCTAATTTGTAAGAGTTCAACTCGCATATAGGAGCATATTTGAATTTTCTAATATTGGACATGTTATATTAGGCTTGTGAGCCGAATCTATAAGCCTAGATGTTTTTGGTCGAATGTAATTGATATTTCCATTAATGAACATATTTGCGTCTGCATTTGCATCCATATTCTGTGTTGCTTATGTTTTGTTACTCTTGTTGCATGATCAAAAATTTTCTCCTTTAGGACCCTCCTTCCGTGCTACGTCAGATTGGTATCAAAGCAAGGTTCGTTCCTTGCAAGATTGTCAGAGTTTGTGAAGTCCTATTGAAGATTTGTTGTAGGGTGGAAAATTGAGGACTCAACTTGCAGCTGTAGAGGACTTGTGTAAAGATGATGGGAAGAAGAAATGGTAGAGGAAATGGAGCACGTGGAAATGCAAACCCTGCTTTAATGAAGATGTTGAGAGGAATTGTTGGGTGTGTGCAAGAAGTTGAGTCCACTTTTTGGCCAAAAAGTGGAAGTGTTTTTCTTGATTTTCAAAATTTGACACATTTTACCTTAAAATTTGAAGCACTTAGAGATGAAATATTTAAAAAATTCACTAATCATAAAATGTAGTGCTCGGAGTCTAGTTTCCAAATATGTAATTTATTTCAATACCCAGATTGTACAAATTGAGTTTCAATAGTTTGTAAAACCACTATTTAAAAGTCACTTTTTTTTTACCATACCATGCATGTGTATGACATCCATATTTTGACTTAAATTATCACATTTTTCTAAATCCTTTTGGGAAAATATTTGTGGCTTATTGAAGCTTGTTCTTGATTTTTTTTGTAATTTTTTATTGAATTTTTTTTTTTGTTAAATTTTTATTAGGCAAATTTGTCATTTTGAAAAATTGTCGTGTATGACATGCATAAGATGACCTAAACTTATCATTTTTTTATTTTTAAAAAAAATTGAAAAGAATTGTCTAAATTTTGTTCTCGTGTAATTCATTTGTCAAAATATTATGTTGATCAAAAGTTATTAAAATAGTAAAAAACCCTAATATTTAAAGTTTATGGACCAATTTTATTAGAAATTAATTGAAAAATAGAAAAAATAATCCAATTGTAAAACAAATTACATATTTAGAATCTGCATTGTCTCATCTAAAATGGGTTTTAATTTCATCAAAAAATTGTGCAGAAAAAGTCGTCAGCCATATGTCCAAAGTCAGTATTTTTCTCTGACATTGTTAGGACCTTCAACTTGTACGTCAAACTAGGTTGAAGGCCTAGGTTTGGATTTCCAATGCTTTTCCCAAACCAAAATCCTAGGAAAAAACCCGACCACAAAGCTAATAGAAATTCAAATTTTAAAAAATGGGATCGCACTTTATAAAATGGGATCTCGTTTATTAAAAGTGGGATCCCATTTTATAATCAAGATCTTGTTCTTTAAATTATAATATTCAGACCATTGGAAGGGACCCGTTTTCCTTCCAATGGTCCCCACATTAAATATTGGGGAACAGTATCCCGATTATAGAATGGGATCCTGGTTTTTATAAACAGGATCCCATTTCTTTTATTTAAATTTACTGCCAAAAAATACTGTGAAGTTTGCAACTTCACATGTATGGTCGAGAGCAATAAAATTGAATTTTTTTTTCTTGAGCTATTGTATTTACAGGTGGTGAACTTGATTTTTAATTGATTTTTTCAAACGAGGCATCATCTACACCATTTTTGAAGTGGAATTGTGTTTGTTTTGTGCTTGTTTGGAGGAACAAAAGGTCTTCAACTTGCAATATGGATTGAATTTTTTAAAGGAGGCATGAAGAAAACAATTTTTAAAGTGGAATTGTGCTAGTTTTCTACTTGTTTTGAGGAGCACAAGAGGAATAATTTTTTCCTAATAGGTATTCAACTTCCAATTTGGATTGAATATTTTGAAGAATTTCACTATTAACATTCATTTGTGCTTGAGAATTTTATAATCATGGGAGATAAAGCTCATAATAAGAGAAGGAATACATTGACTCCTCAAGAAGTTGAAGCAAATAGAGAGAAGGAGAGACAAAGACAAAGAGAAAGAAGAATGAGAATGAAATCAATGAATGATGGTGGAGCATCCAATTCCACAACTATTGAAGATGAAAACATTGAGGATACCATGGTTGTAGATGAAGCTAATTTGCAAGGAGTCAATTTGGAGAAGAATGTGATTATACAAACAAGTCCTACTATGTCTTCAAATCCCTCTTTGAATGCTATGGAGAATGTTTCAATATGCACAAATCCAGGTATGTCTTCAAATCCACATGTTAGTGAAATGGTAAATTTGTATGTAGAAGTTTTACAAGATGTTGGACTTAATGATGTTGACATTGATGATATTTGGAGAGATGAAACTTTTATAGAATTTTTTGAAAATGAAAGAGAAAATCTTTTGTTGCAAATGAAAAACAGAATGATCATTTTCTTGAAAATGAAAACAAAACCTATATTTTTGATGAAAATGAAAATGAAAACCGTTTTGTTGATGAAAATTAAGATGAAAATGTAAATGAAAATGAAGATGAAAATCTAGAATGTGATGTTGAATTTAATGAAAATACTTTTTTTTTTAAATTGGAAGTGGTGTCTTCGATAATCTTCTTGATCAAATTTCTTGGAGGTAAATAAGAACACATGCAAATAGAATATACACAAAATTCTTTTATTGTAAAAAATTTTCATTTCAATGTCAACTAATGATGTGATTGATGAGAATGCAAAAAACGAGGAAAGTAATGAAAAGGTTATGATTTTATGTTAAACCAAAAAGAAAAGATCAATCATTAAAACATGCTATGTCTACTATTGCTAGTGCCATTCAATCTATTGGGAAAAATAGTCAATCTAAAGAAAAAAACACAGCAAGAAGAGCTATAACAACTGCTATAGTTAATAAAGCAACTTTGAATAAAATAATGGTAAGCAATATTAGTGAAGTTTTAAAAATACATCCTAAAACATTGCTAAGAGTGAAAAAAAGAAGAGAAAGTATAGAAAATGATCCTATCAATCAATGTTGGAGTTTCAGTGGACAACTACCAAGGTCTGATATGAAATTGAATGTTGAAATTAAATCTTTGATCAAAAAATATTGGCATGATAATACTAGGGTTTCATCTAATGCTAGAGATGTTTTAAAATTAAGGGTGGGGTCCAAAGTTCGTGATCCTCACCCAAAACACATATTAGATACAACACAAACTAAATTTTATAGAAAATTTTGGATCGATTTAGTGTTACCTGGTAATATTAAAATAAGTCAAAGGTCTTTGGAAAAATGTAAACCCTAGTATGTAAAAATTAATAAGCAACGAATATCTTGTTGTTGTAAAATACATGTTCAATTTCGTTATTTTTATGATGTTTTTTGATAAATACATTTTACCTTGCATACTAACATGATTATACAAGAGTGTGGTATTGATATGCCACCTGAAGCAATAAGAGAGTTTATTTCAGGTTTGTTTTGTGAAAAATCTAATGATAAATTATTTTATTTAAGTTCTTGTATTTCTGGACAATGCATTAACTGTGGAAATTTTTCATTTTTAAGAATTTGTTTGCATGAAAGTGTTGATCATGATTTTGGACAACAATTAGTAGATGTCAAAATATTAAGAATGTTCACTATTCTTTAAAAGATGGAAAAATAGGAAAGTGTTGTGATTTAGTTATAGAAAAAGTTAGTGTGCATGCATTCATGAGTGAATTTAAGAATAAAATTGTACCAAAATATGTAATGCACTTTGAACTTGCTCGATGGCTTGATGGCCAATTTCACGCATGTAGAAACACATTTCCAATTGGTACTATACTTTCAATGGTTGATTTTGTAGAGAATTATACTCTCACTCCACAAGAGGAAATTCAATCTCAATATTATAATTCAGTGCAAGTAGGCTATGTTTGTCCATATTGTTTATAGACATGCAGATGATAGCACTAAGGATGATAGAAATTTTTTGAGGGAGTATCATTTTTATTTGAGTGACAATCGGTTACACTCGTCAGAGTTTGTTCAATACTGTTTCAGATATTTTATAGAAATTTAAGAGAAAGAGGAATCCAGATGAAAGAAAACCTCATATGGTCAGATAATTGTATGGGGCAATTCAAGAATGCTCGAATGTTCTATTGGTTAAGTAGGGTTCACAAGGAACTTAATGTCCAACATATATGGAGTTTTTTTGAAGTTGGGCATGGTAAAGGAGAACATGATGGAGCTAGTGCGCATGTCAAAAGAATTCTTGCTAGAGAAAAATTAAAATTCAAGCATTCAGTAAAATTTAAAGATGCACGTGAGATTGTGGATTGGTGTAATAGAAGATTATCTGCACCTAGTTTGAGTGATCACTCTACAGTTCATCGATTCTTTTGGTTGGTGGAAGAAGAAAACATTGTACCTAGATTTGATTGTGAGACAATCAATTTATCTACTAAATGGCATTCATTTAGGAGTGCGACAACAAGTACATGGACTATTTGTACAAGGGAGCTTGCATTTTTTTGCCAATTTTTGTATCTCAGGAGATTGGGAAGCATGTGAAAATACAGAATGGGTTGAACAGTGGGAGTAAAGATCGTTGACACCTGTAGAAGCACATGATCAATATGAAAGAACTATTGAAGAAAATGATCTAGTGTTTGCATCTGAAGATTATGACCGTGTTTCAGACCTTGTACAAGAAGGTAATTTTAATTCAATTTATTTCACTTTATTAAGTTATTTTGTAATACTAAATTATTTATATGGATATGCACAAATTATTAAATCTAATTTTGTTGGAAAGACATGTGTATGTTGTTATTGCACCTGAGGGCAATGAAGAGCAAACAAAATATTGGCTGGCTCATTGTGTGGAAACTAAACATAAGTTAATAGCACCTCAAGAAGATGATGATGGCTTTCATTATCCAATAGGTATAGTGATCCCCTTAAGATACCCCCTTAAGAAAATTTTGATAACAAGTTTTTGATCCCCTTAAGCAATTTTTTAGAACAAGTCTTTGATCCCCTTAAGAAAATTTTGAGAACTTATTTGATGATGGTTTTTTAACATGTTTTCCAATAGGATCGGTGGTCATTGTTGGAACTTGGCTACGAAAATACCTGAGAAGAAAGAATGGTCTACCTGCATTTGAAGACTATGAAACACATAAAAATATTATACATTATTCACATTTGGTGGTGGCAACAAATATAAAACTAGAGCGGTATCATGGAAGACGTTCAAAAAAAGTGCTATGGTCAATTTCTATGGAAGAGCATGAGGCAATTGTCGATGCATTGCAAAAAAGAGAGGATGCAGATGGTACAATGGAATAAGTAAATATAGGTGAGTATATTTTTATTTTTATTTTGTCTTTTTAAATACATTAAATACATGTTTTGGCATTGGTCAAGTGTGTTATTAGTTGAAATTTATTTAAATTATCCTTTTATACATCCTTAAGGCATAATCACAAAAAGGATCTAGTCCATGCATATTCAACCTAGACTACATGGAATACTTGGTAAAAATAGGTAATTATTAGTTAAATTATACATAAATACATGTTTTGATTACATATTGATATTGCTTGTACATTAATAGTTAAAATTGATTTATTGTCAATTTTTGTATCCTTAAGCCATCATTACATTGATCTCATACTTTGAAACAAAAGGGAGAGGATGCCTGGATTTAACCTACAAAAATGTCCGGAATACTTTTAAATGCAATTACTTGAGTTCTGTACATATAGATAGTTTTATATAAATTAAAACTGTAACTATACTAATGTAAAATTTAAACAAATTTACAATATGAATGTACCTTCCCCTGATCTATGACACCTAATAGTGGAGGAGTGGTTGAAAATCCCTCGGGAGGAATCGATGTGGATGCCAATTGACTCGCCTAAACCAACATAAATATTTCAAACATATATGTGATTCAATTATAAATGTAAAACTCAAGTTAAATTTATGATTTCATATATAATTTAAAAAATTGAAATCAAAATACCCCATAAGGGTTGCCGAGTACGACTGGTGTTGATGTATGTACTCGTGGAATAGATGATTTCCCCATCGTTACTTTCATTTGTACACCAAACAATTTGATTGTTAAAATGTACTACAAAAATTTTCTTTGATATATACATCCATCAAAATTCTTATAAAATGAATGTACATAGATGCATATTTATACCTATGTCACAGTGTCCTCAGGGTGATGGTCTACTATAAGAAACTCTACAAATGAACTGATGTGACTAGATGAACTGCTAGAATCTCCCCGTCCACCTGAACTAGGTGTGGCCTGATCAAGTCCATAGCATACTTGATGAAAACTAGTACATATATGAGGGATGAGCCTCAACACTCATGGAGTGGTACTCAAACCAAATCCATACAAAACTCCTCCATCATCATTGTCTCTATGCTCCCCACCCACTATCACAGAAGCATGTTCAACAAGGTCTCCTGTAAGTGTACTAAGGGAACCTAATGTTGAGACCAAAGCTTGATGATGTAAAGGTGTGGGAATGGGAGGACTAGGAGCAACAACAAGGGGTTGTGCATGCATGGGGCATTGGGGATCAACCCTTGCCCCTAACCTCTATTGTGGCATGCCGCCACCAACACCCTAAAATGATCTAAAATCAAAATAATTTGTCTTTTGCCCTAGAACAAACTCTACATACAGTTTTCTCAAAAAATACAATGGGCACTCCCAATTAGCATGTGGGGGACTATCAAAAACCATATACCATCAATCCCAAAAATTTGCACTCATATGTGGATGTATGCACCACCTCATGGATATATTCTAGATTTGTTGGGTGGAATGGGTTGTTGAGTAACGGGATCAAGAAAGTAGGGGGCTAGATGGGATTTCATTATTTTAAGGTCTAATATTTTTTTGTAAGAGAGACCATTGGAATAAAATTGTCTCATTTTTTCTCTCTCCCATTGATTCCTATCAAGATTAGAATAGATCATCCTGATGGCATCAACAACGTTTGCATCATAGATGCAAAAAGTCTCACATGTGGTGGAATTAATGCTTGAATCTGCATAACATTGATTTGATTTTGTAAGGATGCAACTTGATCATTAATACGTGCTCACAAGCGAGCCTCGTCAGATGCGATAGGTGTTGGATGTGGCATATTAGGTGGAGGGGGAGCTGGAGCTGGAGGGGGACTTGGAGCTAGAGGGTGAGTTGGAGTTGGAGCTGGAGGGGGAGCTAGAGGTGGAGGGGGAGGGGGAGGTGGATGTGGCTATGGCTAAGGTGATGGATTGATGATATCATCAATGTTAAAATCATCCATGATATAAGATATAAATGTGCACCTGCATTAAATCATACAAAATAGGATGTGCATACATATATTAAGATCATATATTTAATTGAGATAAGATGAGCAACATATATATTAAGATCATATATTTAATTGAAATGCACATATATATACATTGATTGAACTTGAGCATGTCCATACAAAATTCAAAATTTAACATGTACATACATTTAAAATAAAAAATATGATGCATAATTTGCATGCATACAAATCATTAAACTAAACTATGTACATACATACAAATTTCAAAATTTAAGAACTATATGAAAAATTTTAATATATGCATGTACATACTAAACAATAAACTTGAAACATTACAAAAGCTCATTTTATGTCTAACACACACACACACACACACACACACACACACACACACACACACACACACACACACACATATTACAGTTTTTCAGCAGGAGAAATCATGATCTAGTAGATAGTCATAAAATATATACTATTATATATTGTTCATTATAAGTTCATAAATTCCACCAAATTCATAAATCCATGTCACTAAAAATATCCATCTAGAACCAAAATCATAAATTCATGTCACTAAAAATATCCATCATACCAAATTTATAAATTCATCACACAAAACATCCATCGTTCACCAAATTCATAAATTCATAACTATTTAAGATCATTGTCTTAATTTAGAAACTATTGTGGATCTCTACTGCATCTCTTCATTTCTTTGTGTTTTCCTTTTCAGGATTAGAATTTCTCCTCTCCTCTAGCCATTGTCGATACTCATCTAATATCTTATCCATAGCCCTTACAGCATCAACAAGGGTTTGCATCCTAGATGCAAACATCCTCATAGGAGGTGCAAAACATTCTTCATTTTGAATAATGTTGATTTGATCTTGGATGGTTCTAACATTGGAATTGATTTGTGCTTGCAAACAAGCATGTTCATTTATTTCAGGCAGTGGAGGTGGGTGGAGGTGGAGGTGAAGGTGGTGGAGATGGTGGAGATGAATGGCGTGGAGGTGGATTATGAATATTATTGAATGGATCCATGTGATCTTTAAGATATGAGTGAACCTGCATTAGATTTGTAATTTCAAGATGTAAGATACATGTTTAGGAAATACCATTAAACTATTCAATATAAATGGCATTAAATAATTGAATACAAATGATAAAATATGTAAGCCTCATTTATGTCTAAGGCACATGTTACTTGAATGAAAATACAATTAACTATTAATATTATATAATCTTGCATGATCTTATTATTGTTAAATTTGGTTGCCTCGGGAAACTTTTATCACCACATTTTAAGAACCTCTTTGATCCCCTTAAGAAATGTCATATTGGGACCCCTTAAGAAATCAAATTACGATTTAGGGTGATAGGATGGCTTAAGGGGATCTACGTCTAGTGAGGTCCTAGGAGAAAATGACATGGCTCAAGTGAATAAAATTTGGTGAAGTTTCCAAGGCAACCAAATTTCATTAAGATCCTTTAAAGAAAAATGATGGCTTTAGGGTTTAGAATTTAGAGTTTATGGTTTAGGGTAATAGGATAGCTTAAGGGGATCTACATGCAGTAAGATCCTAGGAAAAAATTACATGGCATAAGGGAATGAAATTTGGTGGAGTTGCCTAAGGTAACCAAATTTCATTAAGAGCCTAAGAAAAAATGATGGTTTTAGGGTTTAGGGTTTAGAGTTTAGAGTTTAGAGTTTAGATTTTAGAGTTTAGGGTTTAGGGTAATAGGATAACTTAAGGGGATATATGTAGTAAGATCCTATGAAAAAATTACATGGCATAAGGGAATGAAATTTGGTGGATTTTTCTAAAACAACCAAATTTCACTTTAAGGTTAGGTAGGACAAAATGAATGGTTTAGTGTTTAGGGTTTAGATTTTAGAGTTCAAGGTTTAGGGTTTACAAAACTTAGGGTGAATTTTTGGTGCCCCTTGGAATATAATGAACTTGCAAGTTAGTGAAGAACATTTTCTTGTGGAATAGTTGATTGAGATCTACTCTTGTTTCAACTAACCAACTTAGATCATGAAATTTCATTCATATTATAATCTTACACGATCTTATTATTGTTAAATTTGCTTGCCTTGGGAAACTTCACCAAATTTTAAGAACTTTTTTTATTCCCTTAAGAAATCGATTTATGAGTTAGGGTGATAGGATGGCTTAAGGGGATCTAAATGTCTAGTGAGGTCCAAATTTAGTCATATTATGACCTCATTGGTTCCATAGCTCTGGGTCAAAAGTGTTTACCCCTCTAATAAAAAAAAGTATCATGTTAAAAATGAATAAATCTATACATATCACAAAAATAACATACATCTATCAAAACAAGTAAAAATTTCCTCCTACATTAGAGGATATCAAAATAAATATGAAATATTTTAATAATTATACTTGTAATCACTTATTAATAAGTTATATCATACATAATTTTAATCACATAATAAAGGCATAAATATACATATGTAGAAGATACAAAAATAGAAAGAGGCTACTCACATGGATGTTGATCCTTCTAGGAAGTTCCTAGATTGGTGTATTTCGTGTAGGACTCTATGTCTAGGTGTTGGGGCCTTCACCTCTCTCCTTGTATATTTCCAACAATCCCACTCACTCCCTCTATATAATTTTTTCCTTTGTTATTATCTAGTTCTTTTAATCTTCTAAATTGACCTCTTATTTATAGGAGCATTATATGAATCCTCATTCTCTCTCTATTGTAATAATAGCCTAGTTCCTCCAACCTATCATCATGTACCTCCTCCCTTTCCCATGTGATAGGTGTACCTTAGGTGTTAAATGGCTCCATCTTGGTCTCCTTATTGATGCATTTCTATCCTTCCACATAAATCTATATAGTATCAAAATATAGGTAATTTTATGGTTATTGAATCTCCCTTAATTGCTAAAGAATCCATTATGCTTGAGGATGGGTGGATTATTATCTAGGATCACATCTTAAAAATCCTATAAAGGTCATGGTATTTGTTTCTTAATACATATATTCCCATACAAACCTCTTTCCATGTATTATCAACTCTCCTATTTAATAGACACCTTACTAGATTTAAATTTCATATGATATATACCCAAGTGTTTCCAATTGGAATTGCTATAATTATACTTTTATGGTATTCTAGATATTCATAATAGTTTTCATAAATCTATCAAATAGACCCATTCTTGACATTGAACCTACATAATTTTAGGTATGTCCAATGAAAGAAACTTTATCCATAGCACTCTCACTCACGCTCTCCTATCTTGTGGATAGAATAGAATAAATTTTTCTTCCAATGATTTAGATCCCTATTGATCATGTCTAAGTGTCATAGAGAGTGATCATCCACTCTTCATAAACTTGTAGAAACCAAAAGGTTTTATATTATGTGTTCAAATAAGTGAAAACATTACAAAAATCTCTACTGGAGGGTGACAACAGAGGGTTTTTTAAGGCAGCCAAATTTCATTTTAAGGTCCTAAGACAAAATTAAAATGCTTTAGTGTTGAAGGTTTAGATTTTACAGTTCAAGGTTTAGCATTTAGCAAACTTAGGGTGAAGTTTGGGTGGCCCTTGGAATAATTTAGACTTGCAAGTTAGTGCCAATTGGAATCGATTGTATGTGCTTGGATTTATGAATTTGCTAACTAAATTTGCAAACAAACAATCATAAAGTTTATGAATTTTAACTATTCTTTAACATATTGTTTTCTAATCAAATTATAATTTAACATTGAAACTAAAGTTTAACATATCATTTTCTCCATACAAAGCAAATAAAATTTAAAACATTTAAGCAATGCAAATGAAATTTTTTGAGCCCAAAATTACCTAGTTTTCAAAATCAAAATTATTTGTTCGATTTCAATTTAGCATTTCAACAATTTTTTTTGTTCCAATTCAATTTAGGGTTTCAATTTCTAAGCAATTAGGGTTTTTAATGCAATTTTTTCATTTCTGTTCAAACTAGGGTTTTCAAATTCATTTTTTTCATTTGATTTGAATTCAGGGTTTCAAAAAGTTTCATTAGTGTTTCTAAATGCAATTTTTTTATTTCATTTCAATTTCTAGAGTTTTGAAATGCAATTTTTTTTGTTTCGTTTCAATTAGGGTTTTCAAATTCAATTTTTTTTGGTTTAATCAAACAATTTAGGTTTCAAAAGCTAAATTTTGTTTGTAAAACACAATTCAAGGTTCATTTTTTTATTTCTATTAAAAAATATTTAGGTTTCATTGTATTTTTTGATCTATTTCTACAATTACTCATTTCTACTATAACAGGAAAAAAATGCTCAAAATGTGAAATGAATTTTAAAAAAACATGTTAAATTCACTTATTTTATTTACAATTTCAATGAGAAATGCAAAAAGTAAGGGGAATGGGCAGGTACCTGGAGATTTTTTTGGAGGTCGTTGTCACCTGTACTCAGGATCCCATTCGTTGCAAAATGAACTCTATTCATTTTTAAAAAATAAATAGCATTTGAAAATGGGATCCTGTTTCGTAGTAATCGGGATCTTGTTCCTTGTCCGTTGGTTCGGGGATCCTTTAGTAAACGAGATCCCAATTTTTAAAAAGTGGGATCCCATTTTTTATTTAGGATCGGGATCCCAAAGCTAAATGAGATCCCAATTTTTAAAAATCAGCATCCCGTTTATTAAAATCGGGATCCCGTTTTTGCAATGTCAATTTCAATTTTTTGGCTAAGGCAAAAATTTCCATGTTTCGTGGACTCGAATTTGTGCACTTACCCTAGCACTATTAGATTAGATGTAGTTGAAATGGCCCAAAGAAGAGGTCAACTAGTTGATGATGTGATTGATGAAGAGGTAAAAGTACAAGAGGAAAGAGGAAGAGAAGAACAACCTAGTCTTGATCAGGGAGAAGAGAGGTTCATAAGAGCCCTAACCAGAGCGAATACAAAACCACATTTCAATCCACTGGATTATAATTGTAAGTTGGATTCAGATGTATTGTTAGATTGGATTACAGAGATAGAAAAATATTTTGAATTTGAAGGTACCACTGAAGATAAGAAGGTGAAGTTTTCTTTTACAAAGTTGAGAGGACATGCATTCCTTTGGTGGGAACATTTGCAGATAGATAGGAAGAGAAGAGGAAAAGAAAAGATAAATTCATGGGATCAAATGGTGAATAAGCTGAAGACAAATTTCATGCCTATAGATTATTAGATTTGTTTGTTCAAGAAGTTACAGAATCTAAAGCAGAAAGAATCTAGTGTGATAGAGTATACTGAAGAATTCTACAAGTTGAATATCAGATCTGGACATTCGGAGGATGAGATTGAGCAAGTAGCTAGATATGTAAATGGTTTGAGGTCATCCATACAGGATGAAATCAGTTTGATCAAGTTGTAAAGTGTGGAAGAGGCATACCAGCATGCCCTAAAGGAAGAAGAGAATTTGAATAAAATACATGAGCAGAGATAAAGAGGAAGAGATGGAAGATTTCAGAGAGGAAGAACTTTTACTAGAGGAGGAAGAGTCTCTTTTACAGATCATAATAAGGACAAGGAGGTCAATAAGAATGATAATTCATATTATAGAGGTGATGGAAACTCTTACAAAAGAGTAGGATATGGTGGTTACCGAAATGAGAGTTATAGAAAGGATGATAAGGAGAAAAGAGTATTCAGGGGAACTTGCTTTAAGTGTGGTGGAGAAGGACATAGAGCATTTGAATGTAATCAGGGGGAGATGAGCAAAACAATAGTGAATAATAGGAGAACAACCTTTTCTAAGAAGATCATGTCGAATCATCTAACAAACTGGAAGATGGAGAAGTGTTGGTGAATAGAAGGGTATTGTTACAAAATGAAGTAGAAAAGGAACCATTACAAAGAAAGAATTTGTTTCGTACTAGATGCAAGGTAGTTGGTAAATGTTGCAAAGTGATTGTTAATAGTGGAAGTTTTGAGAACCTAGTTTCTGAAGAGATAGTGACTAATTTGGGTTGGAAAGGTTGAAACACCTGAAGCCCTATCAGATAGCATGGATTCAAGCTAAGCATAAGATACTGGTAAGTGAACAATGTTTGGTGAAATTGAAGATAGGAAATTACCATGATGAAGTTTTGTGTGATATCATGCCTATGGATGTATGCCATGTTTTGTTGGGAAGACCTTGGCAGTATGATAGACAAAAAATTAATGATGGAAAGAAGAACACATATACCATTGTTGCTAATAGGATGAAGTAGACCTTGTTGCCATTGGAGGATGTTCCTAAATTTGAGGTTTGTACGAGTGCTAGAATTTTTTCGGTTGATGGAAGGAGATTCCTAGATGGAATGAGACATGATAACATGTGTTATGCCTTGGTTACTAAGAAGACTAAAGATTTGGAGCATGTAGAAGAACAACTGAAAGAGATAAAGGAATTGTTGACAGAGTATGAAGAGATCATTTCAGATAATGTAGCTGATGGATTACCACCTGTGAGGAGTATTAGTCATTGTATGGATCTGATTCTTGGAGCTAGTTTTCCTAATAAATCAGCACATTGGATGAAACCTGTAGACAATGAGGAGTTGAATAAACAAGTGCAAGAATTTTTGAGGAAGGGTTTAATCAAAGAAAGCTTACGTCCATGTGTAGTACCTATTGTGTTAGCACCTAAGAAGGATGGAGAATGGAGAATGTGTATAGATTCCAGGGCCATAAACAAGATCACGGTGAAGTATATATTTCCTTTGTCCCAGATGGATGACATAATGGATTGTTTGAGTGGACATAGATACTTTACAAAGATAGATTTGAAGAATGGATATCATCATATCATAATCAAAGAAGGAGATGAGTGGAAGACAACATTCAAGACAAATGAAGGGTTGTATGAGTGGTCGGTGATGCATTTTGGATTGAAAAATGCACCGAGTACTTTCATGAGGCTGATGAATGAGGTATTGAAGAAATTCTTGGGTAAGTTTGTGATTGTTTACTTGGATGACATCTTGATTTTCAGTAAGAGTAGAGAAGAAAATTTGTTGCATATCAGACAAGTTTTGTAGAGGTTGAGAGAAGAGCAGTTGTTGATAAACATTAAGAAGTGTAGTTTCATAAAGGAGGAGTTGCTATATATGGGATTTGTGGTCTTTGTGGATGGATTGAAGATGGACCCTGAGAAGGTGAAAGCAATTTTTGAGTGGCCTACACCAAATATCATTGGAGAGGTAAGATCATTTCATGGATTGGCTAGTTTCTACTAGAAGTTTATTAGGAATTTCAATTCTATTTGCAATCCTATGACAAAAACAATGAGAGGAGATAGGAAGGATTTTAGATGGATGTTTAGAGCAGACTGAAGTTTTGAGATTTTGAAGCAGAAGGTGATTGAGCAGCCTATGTTGGCTTTACCATATTTCAATAAAGTATTTCAAGTAGACAGTGATGCAAGTGGGAATGCAATTGGAGTAGTGTTGAGTCAAGAAGGGAGACCAGTAGCTTACTTCAGTGAGAAATTGAATGATGCTAGGAGAAAATATTCAGTGTATGATCAATAATTTTATGCCATAGTTCAAGCCTTGAAGAAGTGGAGACATTATTTGTTTCCTAAGGAATTTGTGTTGTATACAGATCATCAAGCATTGCAATATTTGAATAGTCAAGGTAAGTTGAATCAGAGACACATGAGATGGATGGAGTTCCTATAGAGTTATACTTTTGTTTTGAACCATAGGAGTGGAAAGTCAAATAGATTTTTTAATGCTTTGAGTAGGAGAAGGAATTTACTGACAGAGATGAGAGTGGGAGTATTAGGCTTTGATGAATTGAAGAACTTGTATGCGGAAGACCTGGATTTTGTAGAACCTTGGAAAGCTTGCAAAGAACTAGTTTTGGCAGATATAAGTTAGTGGTTGGATTATTTTATTCAAGAGGATATGTTGTTCAGAGGAAATCAGTTGTGTATACCCCAAAGTTCAATGAGGGATAACTTGGTGAAGGAGAAGCATAGTGGAGGAATGTTAGGACACTTTGGAATTGATAGGACAGTAGCATTGGTAAGTGAGAATTACTTTTGGCCACAGATTCATAAGGATGCTATGAAATTTGTGCAGAGTTGTAGATTTTGTCAAGTTGCAAAAGGAGTAGTCAGGATGTTGGATTGTATAAGCCTTTGACAGTTCCAAAGAGACCTTGGGAGGATATCAGTATGGATTTCATACTTGGTTTGTTGAAGACACAAAGAGGTAATGATTATGTATTCGTGGTGGTTGATCAATTTTCTAAAATGGCACATTTTATACCTTCTAAGAAGACAAATGATACAGTACATGTAGCAGACTTTTTTTTCAAAGAAGTGATCAAATTCCATGAATTACCTAGGAATATAGTTTTAGACAGGGATACAAAATTTGTTGGTTACTTTTGGAGAACACTTTGGAAGAAGTTGAAGACATATTTGAAGTTCAATTCTAATTTTCACCCACAGACTAATGGAAAAATAGAGGTAGTGAATAGGAGTTTAGGGAATTTACTACGATGTTTGGTTGGAGAGAAAACTAGAAGTTGGGATTTAGTCCTTACACAAGCATAATTTGCTTACAATAATTCAGTAAATAGGAGTACATGAAAGACACCTTTTGAAATTGTTACTGGATTTCATCCTAGAGGTATATCAGAATTGAGATATATCAATATGGAAGGTAAATGAAGCACAGAAGTAGAGGAATTTGTGGAACATATGGAGAAAGTACATACTCAAGTGAAACATCAGTTGGAAGATATGAACAAGAAGTATAAGGAGAAAGCATATGAGAAGAGGATACATAAGGAGTTTGAAGTTAGAGATGAGGTGATGGTGTATTTGACAAAGGAGAGATTTCCAGTTGGAACATATAGTAAGCTGAAGATGAGGAAGTTTGGACCCTATAGGATTTTGAGGAAATTTGATTCAGTAAATGCATATGAAGTAGAGTTACTAGATGGCATGGGTATATCACCTATATTCAACATTGCAAACCTACACTAGTACCATGAAGCAGAATTCAGAGAAGACAGTGAAGTAAGATAGGAAAATCAATTTCCTAAGCAGTAGTTAGATGAGATTGACGAGATTTTGGATGTCAGAGATGGGAGGAAGACTCGTGGAAGACAGTACAAAGAATATCTTGTGAAATGGAAAGACGGACTAATTGAGGATTCTTCTTGGATTTCTCAAGTTGAGGTAGACCATCTTAGTTTTCCTTTAGCCCCATCAAAGTGAAGGACTCACTTTTCATTAACCCCGGATGTCTGATGCAGAAGCATCCTTGGTCCTTGGCAATCTTGCATCAACCAAAAATATTTTCTTTCATTTTTTTGTTCTTGTTTTGTTCTTACTCAGTTAATGTTAGTGGATTCATCATCTTTTCTCACTAGACCCTATAGATCTTTGTGTACATTGTCAACATTTTCATTATCCTTATTCCAAGATTTAGGCATGATTGAATCCTTTTTCAACAAGTTATAGCTTTTGGAATTTCATGGCATATTCTTGAACCGGCACCAAAATAGTTTTCAAGCCTATCGGTTAATTTGATCATTTGTGGATCATCCCCATGACTTGCAGATCTCGATAGTGTCATTCTAAGTGTTCCATGGAGTGTTCCCAATCTTCCTTATAGGTCCACACTTCATTCTATGCAATTGTTGATAGAGTAATTCAAATTTGAGGCTAACTTATTCATGCACATGTTACATTTTCTCTCCTTGGATAATGTGATGATCTTTGGCCGACACAAATGTTTCCAGAATCGCAAATATAGTATAAAGCTTGTAATCAATCATTAGAATAGAGCAATAGAGTTAGTAGTTGATGGAGTAGATTAAGATTGATCAGAATTGTAAGAGTTTAGCTTGCATATAGGAGCATATTGGAATGTTGTAATATTGAACATGTTATATCAGGCTTGTGAGCCGAATCTATAAGCCTGGATGTTGTCAGCCGAATGTAATTGAGAATTTTGTTAATGAACATATTTGCATCTACATTTGCCTCCATATTTTGTGTTGCTTTTGTTATGTTACTCTTGTTGCACGTTCTGAATTTTTCTCCTTGAGGACCCTCCTTCTGTGTTGTGTCATATATGGGACATGATCAACACTCTCCTTGGATTCTACATGTTATAGCTTGCTCCAGGGAGATTTCCCATGTTGTAGAAGTTTTAAGAGATGAAAGGGGCTTGTGCTTGCATTAAAGGGCTTCAAGCATGTGTTTCTATCATTATAGAAGTATTTTGGAGAAGTTTCTTTCTTGCAGTCATTTCTCTGCAATATTGTAACTCACATTTTTAGACTTGTGAATGAAAATAATAATGTAATACTCTATTTCTAAGCTATAACTAGAACACCTTTCTTTTATTAATAAAGTTCATAGATTTTTCCTTCTCAATGGTTATCTTATTATGTGCAACTGATGATTGATGTGTATTTCTATTTTTTATGCTTAAATCCTCAAATATCAATCAATTAAAATGACTAAATATACTACTAATTGACATCAATTAATAATTAAATTGACTAAATATACTACCAATTGACATAAATCAGTGAATAAAAATGACTAAATATACTACCAAATTGATCAAAATGATGATTAAAATTAATGAATAAATACACTACCAATGCACAAAAATTAGTAAATAAAAACAACTAAATAAGTGACCAGTTAACAACAATCAATGACTAAATATATCAATGAATAAAAAAATGACTAAATAAGTGACCAATTAAATATATCAATGAATAAAAAATGACTAAATAAGTGACAAGATTACAACAATCAATGACTAAATATATCAGTAGAAAAAAAAAATGACTAAATAAGTGACTAGATTACAACAATCATTGACTAAATCAATGACTAAATATACTACAAAATCGATCAATAAAAAAAACCAATTAATGGATAAAAAATGGTTTAGTCATCAATATGGCCACGTTATATATGACTAGCAATAAACTACTAATTGTTATGTGACCAAGTTTAGTCATTTATAAGCAGTTTTTAGTAGGTTTTTCAGTATTTTATTGTTGTTTATGTACTAGTGGTGTGAGATCATTTAGAGAAGTTCAATATCATGAAAAGGAGGATATTTATTGTCACGTGAGGGTGGTAATATGGACCTTCTAGCCACAATATTAGATTGTTCTTCTTTTTCTATGATGTATGTTGTGTTTTTCCACTAGGCTGGTGTTTTTTTTGTTTCAAAAGTGAAGCTTCTCAAACTACTAATTATATTAGTTTGTTCTCCTTCAATGAGTTCAAAGTTTGGTTGAATGATAGCGGGCATAAGGTCGGGTTGTTCAATTAGAGAAATTTAATGCCAAATGGGCATGTGTGGTTCAATTTTTCAAGTTATCTTGCTTAAATGAGTTTCTTTGTACCTCAAACACTTTGTCTTGATTAAGTTCAAACTAAATGTATATGTCAAAAACATCATAAATTCCACAAAGTCCATTTTTCGAAAAGGATGAAGTTAAGGACATATTTACATAGGTTAACTTTGGTAAGTATGGATTGAGATGTAAACCAAAATATTTAGAAGTCTCTAAAAATAAATCCTTAGGACACACATCAATATCAAGGTTTTGTTAAAGGGTATCCATACTTAAAACAAAGGGTTTCAAATTTTGAAAAGACATATTGATGTTTGTTTGCAATTTTTTTGGAACCAAGCAAGTGTTAACTAACTCTCAAGTATTCACAATCCTAGATAGATCAGGTACGTATTTCTCAATAGGCTTACCATCATGGGAAGAGATGATTAATCCATGAAGATGAAGTGAAAAAATAGGCTATGTCAAGGAAATGTAACATCTTGAAATGCCAAGCAAAGGAGTCCCTTCCCCATTTTCTTTATGCCTCAATAAAAAATTGGACATGGTCAGTAACTTTTGGGTGTGGTGCTACTCCCATGCACTACTTTGAAATATGTTTTGGATGTGAACTTGGTTAGCCACTGCAACAAGGTTTTTAATGACCATATCTAGGATAAATTGGTGCCAAACACACAGCGATTCACTCAATTAAGAGGCCTTCCAACCCTTAGAAAAATCTAAGGGTTTTAACACATCACAAGGATGCTAGGGGAGATATTCGTCAGTATGGGACAACCACAACCAGCTAGTTAGTGACTTTTGTCACTCCAAATTATTTATATAGCGAGCCAAATAGAAAGAACCAATGGATTAGTGTGGGTCGACTACACTCAATCCATGAGGATACAGAGCATATTCGAGGCACTAAACGCCAATCCCAATAAGATCAATCAATGAACACTAAACTAGGAATCCATTAAAACTTAACACACTAAACTATGAACTTCAAAAAAACCTATTCTAATCCATTGAAACTTATCCTATTGGGGGAGTGGTGTCGCATTGATGTGGAATAACGACCCTTTCCCAATCCCATCGATAAATGAACTTGTACCAATCGATTCTATTGAAAAGAATCAATGAAACTAATGATAGATGTGTGATGAAACATGATTAAATGCTAAATTAACATGATTTATGATAACATGATTGATATGGGTATATGCAAGGCTAATCTAAATGGATTTTAAGCTAAAATATTAAAACCCTAATTACCAAATAAGCTAAATGGATGCATCTATGTTATCATGGAAGTCATTAATGGAAGCTAAGTTAATATGCAAGTAATTTAAGCTAAGATGATACTCAATAAGTGCTAAATATGAGTGCAAGTATGAGTGATTTCAACAGCATAAGCTTTCTCTGAAAAAGGTGGATCCATTTGTCTCCAAATAGTGACCTATTTATAGGAGGACAAATGAGAAATGAAGGTTTGAGATCAAAAAGGTTAATTAATGGTCGAAAAGGGAGGAAGGATGAAACATGGATCATGGATTATCATCAATGGATGAGAATCAATGATCACATGGATCAAGGAAAGAATCAAGGGTTCATATTCTTTCAAACAAACACACTTAACTTGCACAAGAAGTCTTATAAGTTAACTTGCACAAGAAGTCTTGTAATTTTGTTATAAAGAAGAATATTACTTTTTTCAAATGAGTGAAGAAAGAGAATATTCTTTAGCATATTCTCATGGGTGAAGGAAATAGATATTTAGCAAATTAAAATAAATTTTTAATGTGCAAAAGGGGAAGGAATATTCCATGGGAATATTCTTTTTGGAAGAATGTGCAAAGGAGGAATATTCTCGTGGAGTATTCCTTTGGAAGTGGGGGGATTAGATTTAATTAGGTAATTTGATAATTAAATAAGGTTTTAATTATACAAATTAGGGGAATTAGGGTATTCATTAAATAAGTAATTTACTTAATGAAAAGGGGGAGGAATGTGATATTTAATTAAATAACTTATGGTTACTTAATTAAATAAGAGGACTTTAGGGATTAAATTAAATAATTTGATTTATTTAATTTAATAGGATGAAGTGTTAGCATGAAAGAGGGTGAATTAACCCGATTAGAGTGATTAGATCAATAGATGAAAATGACGCAATTAATTAAATAGCTAGTAAAATTTAATTAATTAAGCAAAAAGAGGATGGATTTTAGGAGGAAATGATGTTAGTATATCTGATTCAAGTTCATTATATCATTCAGTTAATTTTTAAGTATCTACAAGGCTATTGTGATATTGCCTTGCAATAAAACAACTCAAGATCTCCCAAAAAAAAACCTACTTATTAATCCTTGCACTCCATCACATAAACCTATGATTTCATCAAATAATTTTAATTAATTATTTGAATTAAAGAAAAGATAAAACCATAAATTCAACCAAAATGATTCAAGACCAATAAAAGATCCTTGATCATTTTATTCATAATTCAAGTAACAAAATACAACAGGAGAGAAATTGTTTCAAAATTTTCACTTCTCATTCAAATGTCATTACTGTTGTAAAACTATTATGTCTATTACAAACTAGAACTCATACCTAAGACTCAATACTATTATATTCCTTTGTGCTTGATTTACAAAATTCTCTTACATGAGTTTGAATGCTTAACCAACCAAAGATCCATTCAATTGGCCTTGAATTCCCTTTTATAAGAACAGGGAAGCAACAAGATTTTGACCAAATTACACACGATCACATTTTACATTTGAAATTCATTTGAATTTCAATTTCAAAACATCCCCATTCAGTTATATTTGCATTTTGATGAGGGGGAAAACATATTAAAAAAAACTTATTCCCATTTGCTGAAGAAGATTTCCCGGCCTTCCAAAAGGCATGTTTTATCATTATCGTCATTCCATCTAAGAGGAAACTGGATTTACCATGAGAAAAAATTATGTTCCATGTGCATACCCAGTCAGCATAAACTTTAAAACAAGAAAACCATAAAAAGAGAAAAGCATGAACTTGTCCACATCAACACATTTGTCATCAATCTTCATGACTAAGAGGAGATAACATTTTACAATACTTCATCTAAGGATTTCTCTATAAATATTTTGAGCCATGTGTTATACTCCTCCTTAGTTGGCCATTGTGTATCCAACAATTTTTACAATTTAGTGTTATGTTGGTTATATCTAGCATTAATTAATATTCTAGCATCCTTCACAAATGTGTCCATTCTCACCTCAATTCATGCCATATTATCAACAACTAGATTTAACATTGTATAATCAGTGAGACTGAACATATTCTTGAAATGTGGGAGTATACCTCCCAACTCATCCTTCCATACAACAAACTCCTTCAATTTGCCTTCATCATTTAATACCCTTGGCATACCATGCCCTTCCATATCTTTAAACATCTTCAATTTGTTCTATAATTGCATGCCCAATTTACCATGAAAAATTGTGATCTCACTTAACAAATCAAGAATATTTATCTTTATGTCAAACTTCTTGTGTAAAGACTTGGCACAATGCATAATTTGTTTCTTGAAATAATCTTCAAGGTCATCACAGTCAAATGGCTCAAAGTCCTTACACCCAAACAACACACCATTCATCTTTAGGTCATGCCTTCTATGCCTTGGTAACACATTTTTCCTATATGCAAATTTATTTTGCTCATATTCATTGTATAATGCATAGAATTTGATTGACTCAATAGTAGATGGGTTCAAGTTGAAAACTTAATCTATTTGACTTCTTGTAATTTCCAACATGGGAACAAAGTCTAGAAATATCTTAATTTTTCTATCAGTAGGATCATAACATCTTTCCAATTCAAGAATCAAGTCCACCTCCACAAATATATTAGGGAAAACCAATTTTCTAATATCACAAGTTCATAGATGACAAGTGGGGTGACTAGCAAACCTAATTTTGAAAGCATATAGAAACAAATCCCAACCACTTGGTGGCAACACCACATCACCAACCTCATAAGTTGAATCTTGAAAATGAGTTGTCAATGCACCTTCACCAGTTTTTCTCTTTCCAACTGGTTTAACTTCTATAGTTGGATCCTTAGAAGCTTCTTCCATAAACATGGAGTAGTCTCTTTTAACCATTCTCTTCTTTGCAGATGTCTCATACACCTCTGGTTTGGGCTTGTCATCTTGAGGTTTAGGTCTTTTGACCCTTTTTTTTTAGGTTTTCTCTCAGGTTTAATAGTAGATTCACTTGGTTCACGCATTTCTATGGTGTAATAAAACTAGGGTTTCAAAATAATTGGGAATTACAAGATCTAAATTCCAAATTTAGAGAGTTTAAACTAAATTTTAACAAATTTCACTCTCCTTCCCAAACCCTATGTGAAACAAATGCAATTCCCATTTTGAAATAAAGAAACAACAACACTAACCATAAACCCTAGCAATCTACTCAATTCCTATTCCACCCAGTGCTACAAAATTACTCATAAAGGCATGAAATTTGACTTACCTAGGAAAAACTAGTAGATTGTTCTTCAATTTTTTCTTCTAGAGATCTTCTTATCTTTTCTTCTAAACTTGACCAATTCTTTAGCTCTTGATGACTACAAATGTGAAAGAAAAGGATCAACAACCCTCTTAATGGCTCAAAAATTGAGCATCTTCTCCATTAATGTCTGAAAAATATCTTGCATGAGCGAACTGACAAGTAGTTGTTCAGGTTTGAATTTACACCATTGATCCCTTCGATTTAAAACATTATCTATGGCTTTCCTTTACCATCACTTTTTTCTTTCACAAGTGTGCTTTAAAACAATGATGATTCCCTAGGAATTTTCCATGTACCTGCTCCATGTTTCAATAATCCTTTTGAACTTCATTGCTCATCACTATAATTTTTCAAGGTTAGACCCATACTTCAGCGATGAGGAGAAAACCTTTGATGGAAGGAATATTCACTAGCATATTCTCCATTGCTTGTCGCTGAAGTGTTTTGAAGATACACTTATACTTCAACGAAGTGAAATCCTGAGCAATACAAAGAGCCTGCCCAAGTCCATCGCTCATTGTCGAAGTTGATTTGGAAATGAAAATTCTTTAAGTGATGGGTGATATGAGCAATAGCACCAATTTCTGACAAGTGGAAAGATCATAGCCCACAGTTCCTCACCTACACATCGTTCAACCCTGTAAAAAAATGAGCGATAAAATCTTTTTATGACGCAAAGGGATGACACGATACAAAAGAAACTTGAAGGTCATCATGCATCGTTGAAGTGAAACATGAAGACCAAAATATTTTTGTGATGTGCTATGCTAAGAAAAACAAGGCTCATCACCCACCATTGTAATGAACTCAATGAGTAACAAAGCTCCTGCGATGAGCGATACAAGAAACTTAGGTGGCGGAAATTAGCATATACATAAAATGTTGTTTTAAAAGGGGGACTGCCTAGGGAGAATGAGGGACACATCCTTAAAAGGATTTAAAATAATTTTTGCAAAGGATGTAAAGGCCAAACAAATTCAAATTTCAACTTTATAAAATATTAAATCCCTGAACCAAAATAATAAGGGAAAATATTGTGTGACAGGTAAATGGGGAATCCTAACCACAAGGGGTCGATAACCAAATGAATTCAAAGTATTAAGAATTAACTAAGACAACCTAGAACCTGCCATAGAAATTCAATGAAGGAATAGACAAAATGAAAAGGATTAAGACAAAGGGAAAATGTGCTAAGTAAAATCCCACACCTAGCATAAAACCCTAAACCCTATTTTCAATCCAAACTAAAAGCCACCGAAGTAAAGGAATTTTAGACCAATGGAACATGAGATTTTGAAGGTTCCACTAGACATAAGCATGCTCATAGATATCATACTTGACATCATCAACAGCTTCATCATGTTTAACACTATGCTTAGGATTAGGATATTGAACACACAAGTTTTTATCTTCAAATTCATCATCATCCATAGAGGCAATATGCTCCATTGATAGTGAACCCGAACTACATTTTAGGTATTCATCAAGTGAAATTTGTTCATTTACTTGAGAAAAAGTGACTTCATAAACATTCATATCATTGCATCCTTTACATGAAGGAAACAGCTCTAGATCATCCTTATAAAAGCATTCAAAATCCACAGAAAGATAATCAGGATCATTATCATCATGATCTTCATCACAAGAAAACTCATCACTACATAAACTATGCTCAGAATTTTCAGAATGAATGCTTAAAGTTTCATTTTCAATATCTTGACCATTGATTTGTAATGAGATACGTATAGCAATTCCACTATTTTCACTAATCAAAACATGACATGGATTGACATCTTACATCTCTTTTACTTCTTCATTAACCAAGATATTAAAGGAGAGATTTCATGCATATCTATTTTTCCATCGTACCATGTATTTTTATCTTCATCATTGTTATATTGATCTACATATATGCTACTTTTAGAATCATTACAATTATTATCCTCATTTAGACAACATGGATCTTCATTTTCTAATATACTCTTTTTAGTCATGTGCATCATGTTTTGATTTTTCTCACATCTAACAATCTGACAACTACTATTAGCATTCTCAGACATGATGCCCTTTTCATAATCATATCTATATTTCTCAACAATCCCTGTCCAATCAAATACTTGATAAAGATTAATAGGCTTCAACTCTTTTGGCAAAGTACTCAACCTTGGCTCATAGATTTCACAAAACAAATCAATGCACATTGAATCCTCATGTCTAAAACTTTTGGGGACCTCCAACAAGGAATCCAGAAACCTTGCAAAAAAATCATATGGTGATTCTCCCTTGTGCATCTTTATGTCAAAAAATTCTTGAACAAAAGACATAGGATCAGCACTACTCAAATTTTGTTCATGTTCAAATTGAAGTTCACTATGATTTTCATGTTGTAATGATGGACAAATCAAAATAGTAGAGATATAACTATCTTGACAATATTTTTTATTTTCTTCCTTGGATTGGATGTATGCATAGTATGTTCTAGGAAACCCACCACTTTTTGACATATGTCCTCTCATCATTGAATATTCTGAGTTGTTTTCAATATTCATGGAAATTTGATATTCCTAGTGAAGTGTTGTAGGATCCTAATCTCTTAACAAATATCTCATTTCTTCGACAAATGCACCAAGCTAAAAAACAAACACAATACATCATTTGGTCTTATATTTTCTAGAATATGCCTTATTGCCTTTGAAAATATGAGATTGAATGCAGGAACCAACTCATCTTCTTCTTTTTGGATGTTCATAATTTTTTGTCTCACTAAACTTGGATCAATTCTCTCACCAAACTATTCTATGAATGCTGCCATAAACTCATTCAATGAAGAGATGTAACACAATGGAAAATATGAAAACTGATCTTTGGCATCTTCCTTAAGATCTTGAACAAAGAATTTCATGACAACATCTTCATGACCTATCTCATAATCTCCCATCAAATCCATGAATTTTGCAATGTCTACATGTTGATTCTAAGCTTTTCCCTTTGAATTTTGGCAAGTGTTCCCTAACTTTATTAGGAATATGGTTTGGGAAACCTTGAATACCATTAAAATTTATGGCTCTATATCTTTCAATAGGGAACTTTCTTTGATGGGATGATAGGGGCTGCACACTTTTCATGTTTACATCTGACAACCCACAGGGATACGCAGGTGGACGATACATTTCCTTACACCTTCACAAACTTCCTACATCAAATCTATAATTGATAAATCGCTATCCTATTTCTTTCTTTCATCATGACCTTAAAATATTACAATGCATAATCTAAATGCATCTACACCTAAGATCTCTTTAGCTGGCATATTAAAGAAAAAGCATACTTCTTCAACATAATACATAGATTGCAAATTATAACTTAGAAGTACGTAGAATTTTTACTACTATTTCCCTTTCTTAGTGCTTAGTTTCACTCAATAGGGAACCAATTTGTTTCAAGAATTTCAAATATGATTTTCATACACAAGCTTATCCTTCTTGAAAACCAAAATATGAAAAATATCTGGATATGTTGCAGCTGCTGTAAAATTTCCTTCCCAACTAGAAATCTTTAAAGATCTTAAACATTATTCATAATTCATTAGGTTCTTTTCACAAAGTCACCACCTCTCTTCATAGAGAACTAAACTTCAAACAACATGAAGCTCTTTTAAAGCATAATTTCATTTTGAGTCTCCTCCAATAGTAGTGTCACACATAATCTCTTTAAATTTGTTGCAACAAAACCACTTCCAGGTCTGAAAAATTTTATATCTAAACTTGATGTTTAGATTCATCAAATGCTTGATTCTTTGCTCAAGATATATCACTGTTCCCCAGATGAGTCACCAATCTATTGGTGTTTTTTTTCTAGCTGAACCTTGAAAATCCTTTAAAGGATAGCCAACCCTTATTTTCAAAAACTTCAAGATTAGTGGCCAACAAATAGTCTAGATGGATTTTATACTTTTTTCCCTTGCACTTTAGGCTTTGTAAAACCTACCTAAGAGTGGTACTATGTGACACTAGATGCAGATATTCAACTTATGGTGCAACACAATGTAAAGTAGATAAACTTCATACAATATAACAAGAGTGTGTGTTGTTGCCTCAAATAATGGTACAACCCTTGTTCTCATTCAATTATAGTCATGAAGTTGAGAGACAAAATAAACATAAAACTAAAGCGTTAAAGTGTTGTTTGAATTTAAATATTGTTTCTAAGAATGGGGAAAGACAATTGTGCAAGGCCATTTCCTTCCTTGGGCTATAGAGTCACATATCATGCACATCATATCATAATATTATAACATAATCTTGATGACCAACAAAATTCTACCACATTATGAAAGAAAGGTCCGCTTAATCCTATTATGAAATTCTACTTAGCAATCCACCTGAAAATATTATACCCTCATTATCTACTTGCAAGCATTTACACCACTCCTTGAATGGAAAGTAAACAAAAAGATAACTCAAACAACAAATGTGTGCAAAGAACCTCCATAACTTTTTTATTTCAATTCAAAAGATACTGCATCCCAGACATGGAGACAATTACATAACAATATATAATCAAATCTTTGCATTCAAGTTATAGAAGCATTACAGTATGTGGACTTACAACCTATGTATCTTTACCCTTAGAATTCAACAATTATAATCATAGCCTCCTTTACGGCTATAACATAAAGCTAAGAGCCTTCCAAGAAATCAGAACCCTTACAAATGAAATATAAACTATATTTTAAAGAAGAGAGGAATTCTTAGATTGAATTTCTATTTGACACATGTCATTGGGTGAACCCTCAAATCAGAAACTTTTACCCTTCTATTTTCTTGCTTCTTTTATCTTCATTCTTGCAACTGAAATGTCGTTTGTTTCTTTGCTATTTGCATTTCCATGCAACCTTTTACCCTTCCTGTAAAAAGTGTTTTACTACTGCAATTTCACCTAGCAAGTCCAAATATTCACTTCTAGGTAAAAACCCATTTACTGGGAATTGAAAATTTCATTTACCAGACATTTTAAATCAGTTTTCGCCCAACAATCAAAAACTGGGTACCTCCTTCATAAATGGGCATGTCAAATGTGTTTTCTGAAACTGGAATGCATCATATGGACTCCATTTTTGATGAAAATGGAATTAAATATGTTTTAGAACAAAACAAGAAATGGGTTGCCTTCAAAATTGTTAAATTTACAACTTTCTAGAACACCAAATTTATCCCGGTCATAGTTAGTAAAGCATTAAATAGCCCATCATAACTCATCTAGGAAGCATGAAACTAAGCAAGCATACTACCATACATATCAACAAACTTTCTTCCATATGGATTTGCAAGATGACCTTTGAGTTACAAATTTTTAATCAAGGAAGATGGGCTCTAGGGTAGATTTGACAAGAAGTAGACCTACCTCTATCATCAAACTAAAAGGGTATAAGCATTTCAAATTTGAAAAATTTGAAGGTGCCATCACTATCTTTATAATTGAAAAGAAAAAAAACTCTTAAGTGTCAGCATCATATTTTATTTACTTTAGGTTAAAACATAGTAAAACTTTTGAGTAGAATAATGGGCATGTTACATTTTGAATACTTTAGTGTGCATTGAAAATCCTACTAAGATTGATCATTCAATTTCATATTTAATTCCATGGCTAACAATGTTGAGAGTTGGAGGCTGAGAGAAATTGAATAGAGTTGGAGAAGGGAAGTTTCGCATGCACTTTGACTAATAGAATAGTTGGTGATTAATAATGTATGGCATGAATGTATGTTAAGACCATTGATGCTTATGATGTATCGTAATGGGTAGCTAGATTGATAATTGTGATTTATTGTGATGACTACATAGATGGAGCCAAGTTGTATTATTGTGAAGTTGATTTTTTAAAAGATAATTATTAGGTGTCACGCCAAAAGATTTTCCCAATATAAAGCTAAGTGATGGAAATTTGGAATAATACTATAAAGTGACTTAAAGAAAAATGCCCTAATTTCTAACTTTATTAACTTTTCCCCAAATAAGAATAGATTTGGAGAAAATGTAGGTGCTCCATTCAACTAGCATGGTCCCATGGATTGGGCTACTTTGATTTTTTTAAGTAGATGTTAAGGTTTTTTAGGATTTTGATAATGAGATGGTTCATATATTTTATAATGGTAATAATTTTAAGGAATTTTATTTTTTTGATAATTTTGTTTGCTTTTAATTGTAATGTGTTAAAATTTGTATATTTTTTTATTAGTGATATTATGATGAATAATTTTAAGTTGGTGGAGAAAAATTTGACTTCACTTTTAAAGATACTAAAGCTTTGAGGAATTAAAAAAGTGAGGTTTGTGCCACAAACCATCTTTAATTTGAAATCCTTGTAAATTGCTCTTTCCCAGCATCTCACAAGACTTACAACTCCATAAAAATAGATTTTCAAGTCTCTTCTATAGGGCTACTTCCTAAAAAAATTATAATTTTAATTCAACAAGATGGAGATGTAATTTTTGAAGATGGTGAGATTGTATATGAGTCCTTATATAAAGGATTTTATAAAAAACCTTTCAAAAGTTGTAATATAAATTTGTTAATGGACTCAAGAATGGAATTCTACAAAGAAGATATCATCTAACAAATTGGTAATTATTAAAGAGAGTAAATCAACTAAACTTAGTCTCCTATCAATCAACATTAATATATGTGCTAGCATTAATCTCAAAACTCTCTTCCTTAGTCCCTAATTATGAAATATAAATTTAGCAAATATGAAAACATCCCTTCACATGTTTTTGTAATCATTATTATGGATATTTTATGAAATAAACCATTTCTTAAGAGGGAGGATGGTCATAAACACAGCATGGAAGAAATTCTTCACATGCTTCTAAGAAAGTGACCTCAAAAGTAAATTAAAGGATACTTACATTTCTATTTGTAGTTTTAAGAAACAATTTGAAGAATATGGCACTAGGTATTTTGTGAAGGAGCTTAAATATGATTTATAAATATCTAGGATCCCAAAATTGATTGAGAATCTAATAATACCTAATTCTTTAATGGAAACCCAACTCTTATGAGGAATAGATTGATAAAGGGGATTGTTTGGATACAATGGATGATATAGAAGAATAAAAGGAAATGGAATATCCCATCCTAGGGTGTAATAAAATAAAGTGCACAAGAGAACAATATAATAGGGAATATGATACAAGCACTTGAAAATTCTTGAGAATAATAAGCCACTTCAAAGGTGGGAAATCTATAAGTCTTCATTAAGAACACAATTTGAAATGTGACCATCATAAACTAATCACTAGCTCTTATATATCATACTTATGTCTTGGATTCCACTTAGGTCGACTTAGTTACCTATATAAGATTATATAAATTAACTTATATAGCTTAATTAAGAGTTATGCTAGCCATATGTTAGCTATACATATGCTAATA
>VDFB02000002.1:147401460-147510549 GCA_007258455.2 Sequoia sempervirens | reverse complement strand
GTTATAAAATGTATGGATTGACTGGCTAATATCTAGTTGTAGTGGATGATTCAGTGTGGACCGCTCTATATCCACAAGATTGTTTTAGTGTTCATGCATTTTGTTAGTTGACTTTTGTCTATGGTCATTTGTGCATTAGCATGTTGTTTTGGAATGAGAGGATGGATGGTTAGATTACCCGACAGTCAATTGATGGACTAGTAGCATGTGGTTTTATCACGATATCATGATAGCTTGGTTGCATTTTATCGGTTACACATTTTAGTGGAATATTTTCACAATGATGACTTGCCGGTGTAGGATTGGTTCTTGATTGTTTAATGATGGTTGTATCTTCTTGGCTTAGAGCTCTTGGTTCTACTTGGTATGATTGGTATTTTAGTTACGTGTGTGGACTTGAATGATCCTCATGTAGGAGATGGTTGTCATGATGCCATGTGTAACTTGACATCACGGTTCAATGGTAGTTGTTGGAATTGATGTGATTCATCATTGGTGATGGCTATCTTCATGTGATTGGAGATGTTTATTTTTGGTTTAGAGTGTGATTATTATTATCTCATGGTTTACTCTTGATGCTAGCTTAGACTTTTGGCATGATATGGGTTCTCTTGAGACTTGGATGTATGCCTTGTTACATGTGATCTCCTAGGAGGAGATGGTTAGATCATGATGTCATGATAGGTTTTTGATTTTGCAATTGGAGCTTTAACATTGATCTTGTTGGTTCTCTTGGTATTGAGTACATTGGTCATTTTCTTGGGTGCCTCATGATGGTGGTATGTTGCATTTAGAGTTTGGCATGTATTAATAGGTTTTAGGTTCTCATGGATACTTGGAGACTTGGGTGAGGCTGGAGTTCTCTTGTGATTAGACATTTGCTTGAGATATTTACTCTTTGGAGGTTTTAGTAGGGAGATTAAGGAGCATTCACTTGGATATGGACATGACTTCATGATGGACCTATAGAGGAGATTATTCTTGGAGCAAGTCGTGATGACTTAGTTATCTTGGAGGAGCATTCTCATTCCCCACTTTTGGTCTACTCAGTGATTTATTATCTAATAGGTATTTCCCATCCTATTTTTGATTTGTTTATGTTTTGTGCTTTGATTTCTTATGAGAATGAGTTGAGTCATGGTGATTTATTTTGGGAGACTCATTTGAGGATTATTTAGCATGAATTTATATGCTTTATATTTCATAGATATGGATCTTGAGCTATTGATAGTTAGTTCCAAAGGATTCATTTTGAGAGATGTTTAACATGGTTATCTTCATGTGATTTTGAGTTTATGTTATCATTCATTGATGAGGATTTTAGGAGATGTTTTATGGGCTGATTTCCTATTTTGGGAATGGTTACTTTAAGTTTCATTTCTTCAATTAGAGAGGCTTACAACCATGTTGGAATTATACATGATTCATGTGTCGTGTTTGATCTAAGAGATTGAATGTTGTTTTGGGTGTTGTTGAGGCTTCTTATTTTGGGTTGTTAGGAGATCATACTTGACACAACATTCCACTTTGAAGTGTTGGTAGAAGGACATTTTATGGTTTACAAGTTTTATCTCTTCATTCTATGATTCCTTCCTACAATTTCATGTTCATATGATTTGGGAGGATGTTAGTGACATGTTATGAGAGATTACATAGCTATTGGTGTTGCATGTGTAGATCATTGTGATTGTTCTTGGTACTTCATTATTTATGACTTATCACACCTTGATATAATGTTGATTGGTAGACTTGGTATTCTTTGACATTACCCATGAAGTGGTAGTTCTTAGATATGCATGTTTTTCAATGATCTATGGGCAAGAAGGGGCTTAGTATTTGATAGGTTCAAGGAATTCAATGTGACTAGCTAATGGGTTTACCATACCGTGCAAACAAAGAATTCAACAACAAAACTAACTAATTTGAGATCATATGATATGTGAGGATTTGTATGTGATTGAATTGGGAGATATGGACATGGTGCTAGGAGTATAATGGTTTCGATATTTGAGATAATTCTAAGAGATCTAATTTATGTAATTGAAATTCACAAGTGAAGGAAAATTAGTTCTCAAATGAATCCAAAATGGATCACCCCTAGTAATCAATAATAAAAGGATGGAAATAGATTAAGATATTTTAGGATAGGACAAGTAGCTTCAGTGGCTAATTGCTTGATCACACCAAAACAATCATCCATGAATAAGAAGGATGCTTATCATATTGATTTGCAAGCTGTTTTGGACAAGCATACAAAGATTTTTTAGAGTATTCCCCTAGGATTGCCACTTGATTGAGGGTCCTAGAACATTATTGAGCTTGGAATAGTTGAAAATTTGATGATAACCACTCCCTATCATCACATCAAGGTCTAGAAGGAAAAGATAGAGAAGACATTAAATGAGCTATTAGATATGGGCCACATTAGGTCAAATTATAGTCCATTTTTCTCTATAGTAATGCTAGTGAAAGAAAATATGGTACTATGAGGATGTGTTACTATCAAGCATTAAATAAGAAAACAATAAAGAATAGGTATCATATATACTTCACAAATATTGATTTGTTCTTGGGATATCATAAAATAGGAGTGAGGGATGAAGATGTTTATAAGAAAGTTAAGAAAGTTTTTTCCTACTTTTCTTTGATGATATTTTGATATACAATAATTTAAATTGGGAGGAGCAGTTGAAGCATTTGGATGAAGTTTTAAGCATATTGGAGCAACACTTGTTATTTTACAAATAGTCAAAGTGTGAGTTTGGGCCTAGGAATATTTGTATTTGGGTCATTCATTAGTGAACAAGGAGTCTAAGTGGACCAAAAAAGTATCTATAATTCAGGATTGGCCACCGCTCAAGAATTTATCTCAATTTAGATGATTCTTAGGATTATGTAGCTACTATAATAGGTTTTTTAAGGGATTCTCTCAACTCACAATACCAATCATAGATCTGACTAAGATTGGTGCATTTAAGTGGATAGATAGATGTTGAAAAAACTTTTAACAAGTTAAAAAAGGTAATGTGTTCATGTACAATGCTCACTACCCCAAATTTCTCTTCCATTTATGTTGGAATGCCATGCTTCTAGCAACAACATCCCATTTCTTTTGAGAGTGGGAAACAAATATATGTAGAAAATAAGTTTTCTATTTATGATAAGGAGATGCTAGCAATCATGCATGCCTTAGAAAAGTTCAAAAAATACTTGGTGTGCATCAAGTTTGCGGTTAAGATTGACTACAATAGTCTTGTTTTTTTTCAATAAAAAAGACTTGAATGAAAGACAACATAAGTGGGTTATAAAGTTGTAGGCACATGATTTTGATATTGAATATATGAGGGGTAGGCATAATGTAGTTGCTAATGCATTATCTTAGAGACCCACTTTATGTTCCATTTTTGACATCTTTGTTGATTAGGTCACCACCATCATATTTGAATATGAAAAGAATGATTTTAATATTGACATACTACATGCAAGAGTACAAGATGACAAGTTCAAAGTGGTGAGAGACCTAATTTCACATAAAGAGAGGATATATTTGATTTTGGAGTAAAAGATGAAGGAAAATATTTTAAGGGCCATGTATGATACTCCATTGGTTGGGCTTATGAAGTATTTTAAGAGATACAAACTAATTAGAGAGAGATTCTCCTAGAAAGAAATAAAAAGTGATGTGCTCAATCTTATTAAGGAATTTTCATCTTGCCAACAGAACAAGCTGGAACAAATTTGTCTTCAGGTTTTCTTCGACCATTACCCATTCTTAAGCAAAATGGAAAAGCATATTTATGTACTGTATAATTGGATCAACCAAGATAAATGGAAAAGACCACATCTATGTGGTGGTGGATAGATTCACTAAGTACACACATTTTTATGCCATATCCTCTGGCTCCAAGGCTTCTCAAATTTCTAATTTATTCTTCAAGGAGCATTTTTAGATTTCATAAATTATTTAAGAACATCAATATGATAGGGACAACAATTTTTTGAGTCACTTTTGGCAAGAATTATTTCATTTGGCAAGAAAAAAGCTTACCTCTAGATGGACAATTGAATTTGCCAATAAATGGATTGAAGGGCACCTAAAAAATTGTGTTTCTAGGTAAAAATGGCTTGGATCAAGTGGTTACATTTTAGAGAACATTGTTATAATACCTCCTACCATATTTCCATAAGAATTTCATCTTTCATGGCATTATATGAATATATATCTCTAACCTTTGTGGATCTTGCAATCACAAAAGACAAGGTGCTAAGAGCAACAAATATGATCAAGTAGAGTCAAGAGGTATTGAAATATCTCAAGGACCATCTTCAATATTCCCAAAACCAACATAAACTCTATGCAAATTAGTGGTGTACTGAAATAGTTTTAAAATTGGAGACATGGTTTATCTAAGGTTGCAACCCTACAATCTATCTTTTTATTGAAGAGGAAAGGATGAGAGGAGTTAGAATCCAAATTCTATGGTCCATAAAATATTATAAGAAATGTGGGGGGAGTAGATTGGGGTAGCACATTATAGTGTCCAATGACTTGCCACCTTTGGATGATGAAGGATGACTCATTTTGATACCAAAACCTATCATGGACTGTAATGTCCCCTTTCATATTTTACTTGTTTTCTAATACTTTGAAAGGAAATGAATCCAAAGAACAAGTACAAATTCTAATCACACTTTTCAAGTACTCTAATTTAGTGATATTAATCCACAAGTATAATAAACAACATCAAAATTTGTTGATTTATGTCATAAAAACCCTAGAAAGTTAGATGAAGACAATTCTAAATTAGGGAAACTAAAGAACCTTCCAATATGATTTATATTGCCACTAAAAATAAGTAATGGAGAAGCTAGAAAGTACAAGCCCTAATTTATAAGATATTTTTCCACTTACAAAATATTGTATACTACTAAAAAGATGCAAGTCAAATTTAGATCAGACTTTGCAAGGTTTATAAACTGTAAGACTTGAAGATTAGCTCAATACCCAAGATCACCCACAAAAAAATGAAAACCTTTTACAAGAGAGTATTTAAGAATATGAGCTTGCTTGATGTTGAGACCTATCAAAATGATGATGAGGTGTGAAGTATGTTACAAAGTGTATAGTGACCTTCCTTATATAGGCAAGGTTGAGAATAGGATCGAACATGATTGTGACATGTGTCTTGTTATGCTCTGTACAACCACCCCACTTTGATCTAGATCAAAATGGGTCCCCCTTTTTGTCCTTTTTCTCGTTGGCCTTTGGTTTTCTGTCTTAGGCATTTTCCTTTCAAAGTTCTGTCGGAGGCGGAACCGGGACCAATACCGGACTTGGAAATTCCTTCTTTGTTTTGGTTTTGTTTCATCCCCGGTTCCGGTTCCGACTGTTCTTTATCTTCTTCCTTTGTTCTTTGTCGGAGTCGGGTCCGGGACCGACTCAGAATGTTGAACTTTCTCAAAGTTCCTCGTTCGGGTCCCGTCTCGGGTCCGATCTCGCCTTTTCTTCCCTCTTCGTTGGTCTTTGTCGGAAAATGTCCTTTGCCTTAACTTTCTTTTTAGCCTTGGGCATTTTATTTTTTGTTTGTTGTTTTGGCGGACCCGGAACCGGAACTGGGGCCGAACCCTGAAACTTTCTCAAAGTTCCTGGTTCGAATTTGGTTCCAATCTCGGTTCCACGTCTTTGGTTCTTTTGCTTTTGGTTTCCTCTATTTTTGTCATGGGGTTTTCCTTCCCCTTTTTCTCTTTCTTTCTGTTCCTTTTTTCCTCTTTTCGGGTGACGTTGGAGGCGGGTTTAGAATGAAATCCGAACCCAAAACTTGGAGAAGTTTATGGTTTGGATTTTGGTTCCAACCCCGGTTCCGCCTGGTTCGTCGTTTCGCTCCGGCTCTGCCAGTGTTTTGTTGCCATCCTTTGCGTTTTGGGTTTCTTCACGGAAGCGGAATCAGTTCGGGGTATGAACTTGGAAATGTTGATTATTTCCCTGGCTCATCCCCACCCCGACCTCGGTCCCGATTTAGGTTTTCGTTTTGGATCCGCCCCTGCCGGTTTTGAAGGTAAGTATTGTTCCTGTTCGGATTTGGTTCTGCCTCCGTCGGAAGTAAGTCTCTCCTTACAAGGTATAGTAAAATAAGAAGTGTTATGGGTAAGTTTGAGCGGGATATTTTTGTGATTTAGAGGACTAACGAAGACCTTGTTTTGCGTGACCGCGTTCTGCGGCGTAATCGATGTCTCAAGGATCTCGCGGAGAGTTTTGAAGTTTGGTGGGGGTCTCACGACTAAGCAAAGTCTCCCCGGCGGGAAATGGGCTTTGCCGTAACGTAGTAACTTCGCCATGAGATCTCCCCGACCACGGGAAGTCATGCTGACAACAAAGAGGGGGCCCCACCGAAAGAAAGTAGAGTTTTCCGAGAGAAAGACTTCGCTCTGTGGTCTTGCCGAAAGGACACAGTCTTGTCGATGGTTGCAAGATCAGTATTAATTTCCCCGGTCAATTTCCCGTTGGGCATCGGCTAACTTGCGTAAGAATGGACCTGGAGCGGGAAGAGCGCCAAAGGAAGAAGATAAAGTCGTGAGTCATAACGCCAGCTGGTGTTTCCTAACGGGGGTAGCTCGACATTAATGGCGATATTTTAGGGCACTCAAAGCAGCACCGCTGGAGTTTGAAAATGGACACGGAGGCCAAAAATAAGTGCGATAGATGCAAAAGACCGTCATTCCTGTGATGATCTTCATCGACATAGACGCAAGGATCTCGAGTTTGTGCATCACCAACTTTCTTAAAAGATTTGAACCGACCGGATGCAGATATTTTGTAAACCCTAGTGCAGGGGACAACACATTCCTAATTGGTACATTCTGTATATAAGGAATTCTTGCCTCTTAAAAAAGGTTAGCACTTCTAGGTTAGAACTTCTAGGTTTAGAAAACTGTTAGGAGTTAGTAAGTTAGCAGAAGGAGATGGAGTTGCATCTTGATTCTGAGTAATAAGAGCTTCTCTTGTCCTCTTATTTAACAATTAGATTTCAGTATAGACTGTAATGTATTTTCTGAATTCTCTTAAGTGTAGTTGGAAACAATATGGAGACACAAATTCTCTATACACTGGTGATTGTGCCAGCTTTGTAAATATTGCTTATCTATTTTAATAACAATAGAAGCAATCGGAGTTTAATCTACTTCATGTTGTGTTCTTGAATGATACTTGTCTTACTATGATCATTTGATTTGTGGAGCCTTCAAGGAATGAAATATTATTTTGTGTTTTATTTAAATGGTGATTAAAAATATGTTATGCGAATTAGCACTGAGAATGAAAGAGGTTGTGTGTCAATCACAAGCTTATCTTGTTTTGTAGTTTTAGTTTATTATTCCTTGAAGTTAACAAATCTGGTTAAGATTGGATGAGCTATCGTTCTTTTCTGTTCCAAAACCCTGATCTATCTTTTGTTGTTTCTTTAAAACCCCTGATTAAAGTAGGTTTTATTTTCATGTTTTATCTGAGAACGGTCCAGAAGCTCAACAACAGTAGGCCCCTTGAATATTACTGTTGCATTGGCCACTGAGCAACATCAGCACAGTTGAGACCCAACTACCAAGACCTTGGGAGCTAAGGCATCCATGCGTTGCCTTTCTCTTTCAGGAGAAGCAGGGTAGCAATATTTAGCTTGGATTGTTGTGGTGCCAAAATTGCCATCAACATGTCTTAATCCTATAACATGAGATGACTAACAAACTAACTACCTAGGAAATGATGCATAAAGCTAGATAAGACAAGTTCTAGAAAATTCAACTAAGACTTCTAGAAAGAATCTTATATCCTAAGTAAACTTAACATGTGAATAAGTCCCCTAATTACCTAGTGAGATAAATTACTAGGTACAATACTTTATATTCACACCAACACCCCCCTTTAAGTGTAACTTAGGGAGAAGATTATTATGCAAAGATGCAAAAGATGCAAAGATGGGTCCCGACTACAAGGCCATTTTACGTATCCATGTACAAATGCAAATGAAATCTCTCACAACCAGAGAAAAGGAAAAATCCCAATGGCACAAAACTCCTCACCAAAAGAGAGAAAAGAACAAATCAAATGAGGAAAGATGGAGGACTCCATGATACCCCCCAAGTATGCCATCTGTTGCATAGATACATTACAATCCATAGCTCCCCTTATAAGATGGAAAGAGAGAGACTATGTAGCCCCCCACAATGTGTAATCACCTACAAAAATGGTAAGTGCTCAAAGAAAAAACATGATCCAATGTCGACAAACAACTTGTCTCCCTTTTGGAAGAAACAAAAACAAGTACAAATGCAGGAATACTTCCCATTCCAAATAGGTATTGAAACAAAGAAGCATGAATATGTAAGATGACGATGTCTCTGAAAGCTTCTCATGTGTCTCCTTTTCCATTGAAGATGAATATGCCACAATCAAATTAGGTCCATGCCCAATCAATAAAGAAGGTGACATCAAGACTATGCAAAAACGGATGTTGAACAAGATCCAACGATAAAGATGGTTTGACAACAGATGTGCAATGATTGTCATCAAAGAGGAGAGATAACCCCTCAAATGTGTCCTCCAAATCTAAAATGTGAGACTCTACAAACAAGGATGCAATGTGATAAATAGGAATCCCAATAAGGAAGATAATGAGATACTTGTTGCAATGAATCACTGGAAGTTCTTAATGAATCACCAACACAAGATGTAGAGTCCTGCTGAACAGGAATGATGGAAGCCTCAATCAATGACTTTGCACAAGGAACCACTGAAGGTGAAGGTACAACCATTGTCTCTAATGGAGAAGAAGGAGCATCTGAAGATTCAAAGCATTCAAACTCTTGCATAGTAGCATGATTATAGGGTATCTTATATGAAGAATGAATAGGCACAAGATATTTCAAAACATGATCATCTAGGAATGGTGGAGTATCAAGATCTCCATATATCTCCCAAGTTTTAGTCCAAAGAGTATGGGACAATCAAAATGATCAATTGCTTTCAAAATGTCATCATCAACATGCATTGCAAGAACCTCTAAAACATCACACCTTTTGCAGCTCCAGACAAATTTTTGTATACCTTTATCTGGAGGGGGAACAAAACCATACAAATGTGGCAACAACTGAAGTGACTGGAGATGGTTTATGATGTAATCTCTCCATTGTTTATAGTTTCCCCTTTCCAACATAATCAAAGAAAGATGAAATGAAAACCCCATAATGTACTATGATAAATCTCCACAATTACAAAGACATTAACCTTCAACAATAATTAGAAACTCCCAAATCTAAAAATACAACTGAAAATAAAGCCTCCCCCCACAAACATAACTTCTCTAGGAGACAAGATGCCCAAGTTATGAACCAAAAAACAAATATGCAAAAATATGAATAAATCACACTTGGGGCTAAATCTGAAAAAATTACATGAACCAAATGAAAGAGCTCCTAAATACCTTCCAAATGCAATTTGAATTACCAAAATTGAAGAAACTGGTAGAAAGTTATGAGTTTGGAGGTCCAAATGGGAGATCTGATTTCAAACAAAAATAAAATATTACAAGAATAAAATCTAATAATAATACCTATACCATTGGAAAGTGCTCGAAACAAGCTTTCCAACGATATCTTGTTTTTGAAAATTTGATACCCGAGTCAAAAGTTATGGTGATTTTAAGAAAATTTCCCAATGAAGGTTGAAGGGGCCAAAATTAAGCCCCCTAAGGGCTGGCAGGTGGTCCCCATTCAATTAGACGTTGTTGGACAGGGTTGAGCACAGGTATGATGGCCATTTAATTGTCAAATTTAACATTGCACCGTGATGGTCATTTGGCCATCAAATTTAAGATAGTCCCTTAAAAAAAATTAAAAATACCAAAGATATTTTTTCTTCAAAATATGAAGTATTTTATATGAAAATGGGGGGTTTTGGGCCCCCTAGATGCAATGGCAGGGTCAATTTTGGTCCAAAATGCTCCAAAAAATCAGCTACCTCTTGAATTTGGTAACCACCTCCCAACTTCAAACCTTCGTAAATCTAACAAAATATGTTGGATTTTGATGAAATAAAAGTCAATATTGATTTTTTCAGACACCTTGGACTCAATGGCGAGCTCATATTACCTCCAACATGTACCAAAAATTACCTAGTGAAATAAATTACTAAGTACAAGACTTTATATTCACACCAACATAAACAACACATAGAAGTCAGTGATTGGTATGGTTGTTGTTTGGAGATGTATTTCAAGCTATACAATGCTAGAAAAGGTTGTAATCAACTTGAAATGATGCAGATATGTTGGACATAGGGTTGAAACAATATTATATTATCAAATGTATCCTAATGACAATGCTAGGAATTTATTATCAGCTTAACCATTCCAAAGGATTGTGCTAAGAATGGAAACATGTAGATTTGTAAATGACAATTCTGAAACATCAACTAATTTTTCTAGACCCACTCTTTAAATGATGTCACCCTAACTTATATGGTTGTAGATGTTGATTGCAACTCAAAATAGGTCTAGAAACCCATGTAAAATGCTAAAATATGATTGATATCCTCCTAGAAATGATGGAACTTCACTCCAATTGGATGGTCTCTTATGTTGGATGATTGAAATGATGTAACCAAAAGTTGGTATGATCAGCCTAATACCCATAATTTTTGCATTTACCCTCCCAAGATGGCACTTAGCTAAGGTTGACTCTCATAAATCTCTATAATTCAAATCTAGCACCTTTTGCTGCACACTGAATCTCCCAAAATTTTCAAAAATCAATGTAGGAATCTTCAACTATGATATGGCAATAAAATACTAAAATTTAATGGAAAACCCAAATTTCTTTATCGCTAGAGTCTCACGAAATCTCCAATAATCAACAACAAACATTTTAGTGTCATTGTAGAAAATTAAAAAATATTATCAAATCCTCAACAAATCAACACAATTGTGATCCTTTGATGAAATCACCCAAAATGGAAAACAAGGGTTTTCATCCTTGATCCTAAATGTGGAATCCAAGGGGGTTTTGTTCTAAGAAACCCCAAACAAACCAATGGTTTTTATCCTTGGATGCCCTATATTGAACAAACTACCCAAACATGAAAATTAGATGTCAAGGATAACTTGAATGATTTCCAAATGAAGATAAGAACATGCTTGATATACCTTTTCATATTAGGACCCTTGGGTCCTAAATTCCCCAGTATTTAAATTTTTATTTTACTTTCTAATGTTTTTTTAGACTATAGGAATCAGAATCGGGTAGCTACCCCTATAAACTGTAGTGCACTTGGTAATTTTTTTTCACGTGATTGGTAATGTTGGTGTGACATGCCCTCTGATACCACAAGGACAGCAGTAAGACTAGACCTCGTGACCTCTTGCCTATAACAATATGCTTTAGCCAATCGAGCTAGGCCCACCGCCCCAAAACACTTTTATTTTAATAATATTATTAAATTACTCTTAAAATTGGAGATTATTGGGCCCAAGTTAAATAATATTATTAATTTTCTTAATCCAAAAAAAAGGGGACATGACATGGATACCCAAGAAAGAAAATTGAGGAATAAAACCATTAGTGAGTATTTAGTGAGGTAAAGGGATCTACCAACTAAAGATGATAATGGGAAGGATTTGACATCCTAAAGCGTCCAAATTTGAATTTTTTGAGGGAAAACAATATTAGGGAAGGAGAATTTTATCATATTCCCCTTTTCCATAAGATTATTGGATGTCTCTTAAACCTATTTTCATTTTTTCATAGCCTTCAGAAAATAAATTAGGGAAATGACTTTGTAATGATTTGGTGTGTCCTATTGTATTTTATTAGATTATAGGGCCTTTTGGGTATTACGTAATCGAGCTTTATTCATTTAAGTGTTATTGGCCAAGGGTGTGTGCATTAGATTCTAGTCTTTTGCCACAATAGTGGTTTACACTTTGTGGAGATCGATTTTGCTAAAAATCACATATTTTTAGAAATATAATGATTTAAGCCTTGAAAAGTTCCATTTAAAAGGATTCCAATTGAATAGGGTTTGATCAAACCACCTTATACCAAACCTCCTTGGATAGAACCCAGCTAGTTTTAAACCATACCTATAACAGAGTCTCCTTTACACCTATCAAAATGTTGATAAAAAAATCACTTTTGATTTACCTTTTGGGGGATCAAATGAATTCATTTAAAATTTATTTTTTGTAAGCATGTAGTCCTTATTATAAGCTTCCCAAAAAGTATAATTTTAATTAAATTTAATTTGATTATTATATTTATTTTTTATTCTTATGAATGGTTTTCATTGAAAATCAAGCTCTCACTTCGCACATGTGGAAAAATAGAAGATTATCAAAATATTTTTTGAAAATACAAGTGCACCAGATATTGAGTCCTTGATCAACAAAAATAAATAAATTGAATTTTGATACATACAAAAAAGTTACGTGTTATACGGTACCTAGTCTAAATTGTAATTGGTTTACTTGAAACTTTATTAAAGAAAAAATATTCAATAAAAAAATATCTAACCAAGTGGAAGCACTAGATATGGAGTTACAAATCTAAATTCAAAGAATTAGAATTTTATCCTTCATGGAAAAAAATTGTGTTATATCGGTGAGCGTCACTTTTAAAATGTTGTTTCTAAAACAAAACTAGTTTTCATGGGAGATGGAAAAAGAAGTGCTGGATTCCACTTTTTTTGAAAAACTATATTTAGAATCTAGACAAAATTTCCACGAAACTCTAGTTTGCATCATCTTCAAATTTCTCACGGTTGCCGCTATAGGTGCCCAAAAGTGAAGATTTAGTTAAAAAAATTATTTAGGTGTCGGTTTGGCCAAAATTGTAAAAACCACTATTGTGGGATCACCCTCCTTAAAGAGAAAATTAAGTTTTGAATTTATACTTTGGATGGGAAATGAGTGCTCATTGCCTATTTAAACCAAAGTCAAAGTTCAACGACATCATCTAGTTTTTATGATATTATTCCTCAAACATATCAAACTTCCCATGCATTTGTCATTAGAGGAAGACAAAAATTCGTTGATCCTTGGCTACGGGGAAAACCCCTATCCAACTTTAAGTAATTCCCCTTAGGGATTGCATTTGAGGTTCATTGATTTTTGGTTCAAGCAACTCTTGTTAGCACTTGTTTGTTTGAGTTAAGTAGCTTTCTCTTAATTCCTAGGGATTATAATTCAATGGTGACTTCTATGGCACCCCTTTGTTGTGAATTTGTTATAATTTTGATAAAATATCACTATTATTTTTCTAGCAATTGAATTGATTGTATGTGTGATCTTTCATTATAATAAGAGGAATAAACAATTAGTGTGTATTGTTCATTTGAAAGGGTTTACAATTCATTTGTGTATATTATGTTAAGTTTATTATCTATTAGGATAAACCCAACTTGAAATAAGATCTAATCATTGGTATCACATGGAGTGAAATCAAATTGAAATATCAAGCATCCTTGATCAAGGATGTTACAAAAAGTTTCAATGTATTTAGATTTATGTGTGGTTTTACAAGTTTTACACATTGATTGAAATATATCGTTTTAAAGATCTATGAAGAGACTATTGTTCAATGTTTTCTAAATGGAAGTAATTGTAGATTTGCATACATGTTTTGTGCATGGTTCAAGGAGGTCGATTGTAGTTTTCTTGATACATAAGTGTTAGTATGTATTTGGTCACTTAATATTTTTGTAGTGGTTGCTTGTTGGATTCTTAAACTTGTATGGAAGCTAAGGTAGTGGAACAACTTCCTATACTAATTTTGAGGGGAGGATAATGCAAAACTTTACAGATTTTTCAACAATTACAAAAACTTAAACATAAATATCATGCATACCACAACACACTAATTTACGTGGGAAAAACCCTTTCGGGAGAAAAGTCCCACACTCCAAAAGCTGCCCAATAAATTATTTAGAAATCACAAAGATTACAATATACTTGCAGAACAAGATTCTCATAGGAGTATCACCAACCAAAGATCTGGAGGAAACACAACCACTATCAGACTCTCAAAATACATCACAATACACAGCTGTAATACAATGCCCTCATAAAATGGGGTTTCCTTCTAGGGAAAGTCAAGCCAATAAAATATCGACCATCAAATTTGAGACCTAATGATGAACAATCCAGATTTATAATAATACAATATACATCCCCCCACCACGCCCCTCTGAATTTACCTATCATCAGTAAACCTTATGTAGTTTCAAGGTTGAGACACATTTTCCCAACAAAATTATGATTACTTTATAGCAGATTTATAAAAAGTTTAATGCAAACTTGATTTGATGTTGGAGAATCTACATGTTATCTCTAATTGTCTATTTTGCATGTTGCTAATGTGGCATTGAATCTATATGTTACATTGCTTGAGATCTACAAGTTACACAATCTTGTAGATTGTTTTTATTGATAAATCATGAGTGGGTTCTTTGTACTTACAAATCTTTGCAGTGTTGTTGGTGTCCTGGTGCAATACGATTTTGTTATTGGATACCATGGGGATGTTGATTTTTGTTTTTGGAATTTTGGTTACCATGGTGCATTGGTATGTTCATTGTTGAGAGAAATAGAGATGGATGTTTAGATTACCTAAGGCAATTGTACTTTGGAACATGTGGTAGGTGACTATGGTATCATGAGAGACTCTAGATTGAAAATTAATGGGAGCTTTGTGTGTTTAGATAAATATCTTCTTGGTTGGAAGTTGTTTTACCTTATCTTTTGGTAGCTCCTAGTGTTGTTGTAGTTGAATTCTTTGATAGTGTGAGGGTCATGGGTGATCTTTACCTAGGAGTTGTTTATCATAGTGTCATGCATAACGTGAGAACTTTTAGTGGAAACTTTGGCTATGATGTGGATCTATCAATGTGCTCTTGTGGTGGAAGTTGGTATCATGAGGAGCTCTTGTGTTCTCTCTCATGCAAGTAGTGTAAAGTTATCTAAAATTTCCTTGTTCTATTAGCAGATGGTTTTCATCTTGTGAGGATGTAGACAACCTATTGACATGGAGAGTTCTTGGAGGTTTTGGATGAGTTATGGTTATAATGTAATTCACAACTTAATGGCAAGTTCCTAGATTCTATATCAATTGTGAACTTTGGTGATGGTTTGTGATAATTTGCTAGATGGGTACTATAATCATTTTGCCTTGTAAGCTTCTAGTTATCATGGAGTTGTAATTGGAGTTCAATTGGCATCTGATGATTGATTTTCCACCTATATAATATTTGGATGAGGCTAGACCTTCATCTTTTAAAAATCATGCTAGAATCATGAGTTTCTTAGACTAAGTTTCCACTAAAAGACCAAGGATCTTATACTTGGAGTTGGATGCGAGTTCAACATGGACCTATTGAGGAGATTGTGCTTCTTTGGTGGAACAATCTCATATCATACTCTTGGTTTGATCTAATAGGTATTGCCCATCTAGTTTTCAAATGCATTATTTCTTTGTGTCTTGTCTTTTGATGTGCTTAATTCTCTAACTATGGATATCAATTAGGAGGACTTGTTTGAGGAGTAGATCTATGGTTATGTTTTGTATTGTCTCCTTTTGTTTGTATCTTGAGGTATGAAGTCAATTCTAAGGATTTGTTTGAGAGATAAAAGAGATGATTTGTGACTTTCAGCATATTCTCTTATTGTGGGAATGGTTGTTGGATTGATCTTCCTCCTAATTAAGAAACTTACATCTATTGTTGTTGTATTTGACATTGGAATTGAACAATTAGATGTTGACAATTTTTTTTGTTTACAAATGTGGGAGATCATACTTATCATCACTTGAACACATGGTGTTGACAAGAGGACATGGTTTAATTTACAAATTTTCTCTCTTATGGGTTTTATCCTAGAGGTTTGGTTCATTTTATTTTTGAGTTGAGATTTTTGCAAAGCTAATCAAATCACTTTGTTTGATTTTCATATAAGATAATGATTATTTATTTTTATTGTACTTGATTATATTTAGTAATTGTAAATTATTGTGGCTATTTAATTTCTATTTTTTTATGACAGGAAAAACTTAGGAGAATAAGAGTGATTAGGAAAGAGAATTTTACAATAATTTAGTTTGTAGATTTGTAGATTGGTATGTGTTTTGACACTATGTGATAGGACTTTATACAAATCCTTTATGAGAGTGTTGTTAGTGGAATTTTGGATGTTTTAGTCCATTTTAGACTAGGCATTGCCATACAATGGGAGCCCTAGGGAGGTATATGTCATTAGATTGCATATAGGGGTCTTCAAATATCTTTACATCTTTATGTGTTCATTACTAATGTAGAATAATGAATACATAATGAAGTGATTGTAGATTGGGTTGAATATGCTGATAGTGAAAGGTCTATATGTAATGTGTGTACTCTATTTTGAGCTACTATTAGTTGGATATGTTAGTGATTTGATGTGATTTATATTTCAATTATTGTGTTGATTCGATTCTATTTTGGAGATGGACTTCAATGTATGCATTCAATTTGAAGCATGACATCCAAAGTGTGATCTTAGGTTTTTTTTTTTTTGGGTGCTCAAGCATGATGTAGGATGAGAGTGTTGTGATCAAGATTATGGTCACTTGACAAATGCTTTGTTGAATTCGTGAGCACAAAGGAAACAATTGGTACATGGTTATACCCTTTGTAGTGAGTTTGTCTTGTTTGAGGCCCTTATGCTTTTGCAATATTAAAAAATAGATAATGTTAGGATTAGGTATACTATTCACCTTGCATATTATAACCTTATGTAACTTAATTGTTCAAGGATGGATACATAATTCATTTACCTTCAATAATCATAAAATGTGCAAAATGGGACATTCATTTATTAAGAGCATTTTTTTTATTATTAGGGGACATAAGATGTAATTAGAGTTTCACGAGGGAATACTTGGGATTTACACATGCCAAATTGAGCAGTGGAAGCCAAATGCTTGTGCAACAATTATTTCCTATTCTAAAATGGATCCACACATGTGAGTGTTGTGGAAATTCATGTCATTATATTTTTAGATCTTATGGTATTATTTTTTGGCAATTTAGGAGCCTTCTTAAGCCTATGTTAGAAGCATAGAATAGAGCATGTGAGGATTGTACTTTGCAAGGTTATGTTAAATTTGTTCTAGAGGTTGTGTTGATTTTATTTAAGTATTGCATGAGACCTCTATTAATGCATTATGATCATGATTGTTTGGTAATATATTGATTTGTGTGGTGCTTTGGGAAATAAATTTTTCCTAAAAGGGTTTTCCAATGGTATATCCATGTATTGTCTTCTTGTGGTTGTTTACCCTTCATCTATTTCATTCTTTCTTTTCTAATATTATTTACATGCTAGAATGCTACTACACTCTCTTGTAGATTGATTTTTGTAATATCCTTGTCAAAGGATTAATTTGGAAATACTTACATGTTTAGTGGTTAAGCTTTGTTTTGAGTTTAATTGTTAAGGGTTTGTAACACGTTTTCTCATACACTAGGGGACATCACTCTTATACACAAGTCATAGTATTTTCCTATAGGTATTCCTCTTTACTTCTATCCACTTCATCTACCTATTATCCAAGGGCATATCATCATAAATACATTGTATCTCTTCATGGTACATATGCACACTTGGGTTAACACACCACACTAGCATATACAATTTCAACACAATGGCACCCCATACATTTTTACTTTTCATCATCATAAACTTGGAAAGCATATTTAGGTACATTTACATCCCTTTCGTTTTCATTTATTTTTAATAATATCCTTTCAACATTACTTTTCTTTTCAACATCTCTTCAAAACATCTTGTTTTGCCTTACAAGTGCCAAGATGAACTGTAGGGGCAAGGGTATACTCTAATTTGAAATTGATGGTCACATTCTCAAACCCATTCCTTTTCAAATCCCTCCTAGAGATCAATAAGTTTGCTAACAAACAAACTCTTTATCCTTTACTAGTTCAATTGTAGCTAACCTTGTCATTATACCATTAAAGGTTGATATCAACAAAGAACTATTTACTCATTCTCTCTAACCCAATTGGATACAAAGCATACATTTTCTACTATACTTCTCTACATAGTACATACTTCTAATAGGCAAGCTTTTTTATCATAAAAGCTAGGTTATTGTCCTTTCTAAGAATCTCTTTTATGCTTAAAAAGTAGTTGTATCTTACATTGCCTCTCTACTATAGTACATATTTATAAAGGATGGGCTTTTTGACAATACTTGCAAGGTCATTATCCTTGCTAGGAAACTCTTAAACCTAAGTAGTTGTCAATCTTACACATACATCTTCCTCTCTCTCAATATTTGCTTGTCGTGTCCCTTGGGAACAAACAATCCTCTTTTTTACTTTTTCTCAAAAGATCAAAAAAATTAAAGCCTACAACAATTTAGAAAACAGTATGCAACTCTCTATTTATTATTTTGTCAATATAATACCTTATATTGTAGTTATATGGTTAAATTTATATTAGAAAGTTCATAAATATATCTATAATTTGATTCCCTAGAAATTACTAGCCCTAACAACCTCTTAAAAATATAATTTCTAGCCTTAGCAACCTCTTAAAAATTTCTCCCTTCTAAAATTTGGCTTCTAGGCATTTATCACATAACATAATTACTAAGACACTTCCCACCTTATCCTAGTCTACAATCACAATTATTACGTAATAGAATCACTCTGCAATAAAAACAAGCACGCCGCGTGGTAATAGTACTACCTTAATAGTATTGTAATTATTGTTTTAAGATTTGATAAAAATTAAATGTAAGTTTTATTAATGTGAATAAAAATAAATGTAAAATTTTGTTAATTATAGTGTTTAGTATTGTTGGTAAGTTATTTTAATGACCCAACCTAGCTCTAATTCTATCCTAACACCCTAACCTATCCTAACTCTAACCCTAACAATAAATTTAAACCATTATCTTAATCCTAGACCTATCTCTAACCCTAACTATGATCATAACACTATCCATAACTATAAACCTAATTTTTATCATTAAATTTTAAATAAATAACATATTTAATAAATGTTATATTACAAATTATTCTATATTAAATAAATTTTATAAATAAAATAAATATAATATATACTAAAAATCATTAAAAGTTAGATATTACATGTTGGCAATGTTTCTTCTCTTATTATTAATATAAAATTGTTATATATTAAAATGATTATATTTATTACAAGTTGTTTATTTTTAATATATATATATATATATATATGTATTAAAAAATAAAATATATTATATTAAATTATTAGATTTGATTCATAGTAGACACAAGTGCAACTATATCTCTTCATTCAAATCAATAATTGTTAAATATTAATGAATCGATGATTATAGATAGTATGATTTTTTCAAAGTCCATGAATGATAGAGTAAACACTTCTAGATTAAACTATGTATGCTATTTTGAATTGATGTTTCGAACGAAACTAAATTATTCATCGTAGGAAGAGGATACTGAAGAATATGATTGTAAAAATGACCTTAAAAAGAGTTAAGTGGTGGGAGAGGGTAGGGAAGGAGGAGATTGGAAAATGGAGTAAAAGTGAAAATAGGCGAAAAAATGATGAAGACAATAAAAGAATGAATAATATAGTAATATGATATAACACAAATAAATGGATCAAAAAAGGTTAAAGTTAAATGTCTCAAACAATGAATAAATAATAACCTTCAATGATTATCATAGAAGGATAATAGAAGTTAGCAAAAATGATATAGAAGTTAAGTGGTGGGAGAATCGGATGGAGGTTAAAATGTTAAAAATAGGCAAAAAATGATGAAGACATAACAAAGAATGGATAATATAATAATATGATATAACACAAATAAATGGATAAAAAAGGTTAAAGGTTAAATGCCTCAAATAGTGAATAAATAACTCTAAGAAAATTATAAAGATGAATTATATAACAAAATGATTGAGCCTAAACAATTACCAAAATTATTAAAAGAAATGAAAGAAGATATTAGGAAAATATACTAAAACTTAAAACAATAATAATTTAACCAAAGAAAAAAGGAAAAAGATGAGATTATGTATAAAATATAAATTATAAAATTAAATAAATGATTCAATTAAAATCAAAAAATAGATGGTTAAAATACAATAGATTGTAATATATATAACCTATAATATATATATTAATATATATAAATATAGATTAAAGGAGAACCTACCAAATAAATAACCTATCATATATATTAATATAAATGTATAATATAAAACTAGCATATATATCTTAAATTTAAGATATATAGAATTACCTTAGAATATATTGAGGCATTTTAGTGCCATCATTCAACTTTAATATAGATGTATTAAATTGAAATTAAGCATGCATTATATCTAAATCTATATATATGCTAGTAGGTAGAATGCGATGCAACACATAACATGAATTAATTATAATATATTATTTTATTATTAGATATATAATAATATTAAGATAAATAATAATATTATATTATATGAATTAATTATACTATCCATAACCCTAATCCTAACCCTAATCCTAACCCTAACCATAACCATAACCATAAACATAACCCTAACCCTAACCCTAATCCCTATTCGTGATGATAACCCCAACCCTAATCCCAATTTAAACTCTAACCCTAACCAAATTACTATATTTATCATTTATAAACATATCCCTAACCATAACCATAACCCTAACCATAACCATAACCATAACCCTAACCCTAACCCCTATTAAGTGATGATAAAACCTATTCAAGATTATAACCCCCAACCTAACCTTAACCATAACCCTAGCCACTTCTAATATAATATAAGTGTATGTTACCTACAAAATGTAGATTAACTTATTTACCTACAAAATTTACCTTCAATAACATAAGATATAAATAGAAATAATATATATATAAATTAATATAAAAATATACATGAAAAAAATTTATTAATGAAAAGAAGGAGAGCATATAATAATTAAATTATACCATTAAATATTGAAAAAATAAATAGCAGAAATATTAGTCATTGGAAAGAGAATATTACAAATTTTATTATATTTTATTATTTTAATACTGTGAATTCAAATCTCTATAAAATAGTTAATTGATTTTTCCCAGATTTTCTTTAATAAAAAAATAACAATTAGATAGATAGAAAAAATCATTTAAAAAAAATGTCAAAATAAGTAAACATTTATTTATTTTAGAAAGATTTAATGAAATGATTTTATAAAGAAAAAAATGAAAAATCATTCTTTAAAAATGTTTACCTTGCTTTCCTACAAATCCACCAATAACACAACTTTTTAACCAATCATATGCACAAGAAATAATTTTTATAATTTGTAAAGTTAAATATTTTACAAGTTGGCGTTACAAAAGTGAATTTTATTTTAATATTTTAAAATATTATTGTTTTTGATTGGTTGAAAACTAAATTAATAATAACTAGTTAATTAAAAGTCAAACTCATTACATGGTACTATATGCCAATGACGATACTAAAACTTAAGAACTTCTAATAATTAATTGATTCTACAAAGGAATTGAATAAGATGTATCATCGTCTTGATACAAATCGGCTGACACACTATTAAAATTAGTGTGGAATTTTAACCCTTTTGATGATCCTAATGGCAACAAAGTCTATGATGCGTGTAAGAAGCTGATACCCGCGGCCTATATGAGGTTATTAGTGCATGTCATCGAACCTGCGTGCATGTGTGAGCAAAGGGAGTGCAGTCGAGTTTCTTTGTGTTCTTTGTGGAGGGTGGGGTTCTTTCGCAGGAGTTGAGTGGGAGTTCTTGCGCATTTTACCAAGCTTTATCCTTTCAATTTGCGTTTTGTGTGCCAAAGTAGATCTATGTGGTTTCAAAGATTGCTTGGATGGGTTTCTAGCTATGTTTGTTTTCATTTCAAAATTAGGTCTCCTAGTTGTTCAAAGGAGTGCTTGGATAGAGTTGTGGCTCTATTGTGCTTGGTTTGGCTGCGATTGTGGTTGGTTGGATTCAGCTCAACTTTGCCTGGTGTCGGTTTGCTCTCTTTTAGCATGGATAATCGTGGCGAGGGTTTGTCGAGAAACAATGGTTTTCATTTACACAAGGTGAATGGATGTTTGGATCTCAGGATTGATCGGTGCTAATTATGCAACCGACTTTTGTGGCGGAGGACGTTGAATATTGTAGCAACCATGTTTTGATTTGCAAGTTCATGGGGATGCACGTAACACTTCCTTTTCTGGATTTGTGGGTGCGCAAGACTTGGAACCCAGAAGGGGATTTTGATATCATGCTGGCAGCCAGTAATTTCATTATGGTGGATTTTTTGTGTTGCTGATAGAAATCGAGCTTTCGAAGGTGGGCCTTCCTTCTACAATCAGGTGGGCCTTTTTATCAAACCCTAACATATGGGATTCAACTCTGCAGAGGAACTCCCTTCTTGGGTTCCGGTTTGGGTGAGACTCCCCTGTTTGCCTTTGGAATGTTGGCATAGTGATATTTTGTAGATGATCGCACTCATGCTTGGCAAGCCCATTGGGCCTTTGCAACTAACACTGACTAAAAGAGCCCTGTCATATGCCCAAGTGTGTTGAAATTGACCTGAACAAACCGTTGCCGGATTCGATGGACATTAGTATTGGGACAACCTCATGGACCCGGCGGTTGGATTATCACACTCTTCCCTTCCGATGCCGGCTTTGTCATAAATATGGTCATTTGCAACGAAAGTGTCCTAAAGGTATTAATTTTGCGGGATTGAGTAATGCTTCCTCCCAATCGGTGCAAAAGTTGGACAAAGGTAAATCTCTCATGCAGGGGGTGGTGGAGGACAAGGAGGGTTTTTTTCTTATCAAAACCCATAACAGGAAGAGGACAAAAGAGGACGCTTAAGGACAGGGACAAAGAGGAGACTTTTAACAGGTTTGATGCCTTGGAGGACTTAATTCAGGAGGAAGGAGTTCCTCTGGATTTGTAGGTGGTGGATGATTCTTTAGCTGAGAAGAACCTTGAATTTCAACCAATTTCTTCGTGTAACCCAAATCAAACAAAGGGTTTATCGGTTCAGTTGGATATGGGCATACCTCCCTCGACTTTTGTGCCAGGGTAGAGTAGTTCGATGTTGAGGAATACTACAGGACCTGTGCTTCCTAGTTTTGGACTCATAATTGAGAAGGGTGTTGGTGAGATTGGTAGAAGCAAGTCTTCTTACCCAGCTTTGGGATTGCAATAGAAACCCTTGAAAAAGGGGACCCTTAAGAAGCCTCTTAAAGCAGGTCAGAAGAAGGATTAGGAAAAAGTTAAGCTAATTGGTGAATCATTGGTGGAGTCTGGCTTGGTGAGAACTATTGATTCTCACTTCTCCCAACCTTAGTGATGATTGTGCTTTCATGGACAAAAAGGCTATTTGAGATTTAATTCGTGTTCACTCTCCTGATATGGTGTTTCTCTAGGAGACTAAACTATTTGTTGAAAGTATGATGGCTTTGGCTTCAAGGATTTGGAGTCGTGGTATGTGCCAATGTGTTGGGGCGCAGGGTAGCTCTAGAAGTCTAGCTTGTTTATCGGATCCACACAATCACTCCTTGGTGGCTTTCCTGCATGTATTCTATTTCTCTTGTTGCTTTTAGTTTAGAGCCGGGCGAGAGAATTTTGCTCTCTAACATATATGCTCCAAATGACTTCCTTGGTAAGATGAATCTGTGGTCACATATTAGATACTTGCGTTCTTCAGAGCCTTTTCTTCCTTGGATTTTGGCAGGTGGCTTCAATGCTATCTCCTCTTTGGATGAGAAAAGGGGTGGCATTGATTGTTTGGACCCCTCCTCGGATCTCCTTAGGGACAATGTGGCCCGTTTGAATCTGGGGGATATCAAGCATGTGAATGGAATGTTTACCTAGAACAATAGAAGGATTGGGGAGGCTACAATTTCTGAGAGGTTGGATAGGTTTTTGGTGTTTAGCTTTTGGGTTGGTGACAAATGGGTGACTAGTTCGGAGATTTTGGATTGGCGAGAATCTGATCATTGGCCGATCAAACTTTCTACTTGCCTCTCTAGTTGCACTAAAAAGCAATCTTTTCTATTTCAGCTCATGTGGCTTCGTGAAGTGTCCCTCCATGACCTTGTTCCTAGTTGGTGGAGTGTTGGGAAACCGACTTTTGGCACAAAAATGCATTATTTTACCAAGCGGCTTCAGTTCATCAAGTATAAGTTAAAACGTTGGAATAGATACCACTTTGGTACTGTGTTCCAGGCTAAAAGGGCTGCTCAAGAGCATTTGGATTTCATTTCTCGCTAGATTTGAGATTAGGGTCTCACTAAGGATTTGTGTAGGATTGAAGCTTTGGCTGTGAAGGATGTGGAGGAATGGGAACTTCGTGAGGAAATCTTTTGGAAGCAAAAGTCTCGCATTGATTGGCTTCAGGAAGGTGATAGGAACACCTCTTTTTTTCATAATTCAATCAAGGATATAAGGCAGGGTAGCATTATTTCTTCTTGTGTCTGTTCTGTTTTTTTTTTGCTTTGTTTTCTGATAGCTCCCCTCCTACTAGTGTTGAGGAGGCTTCAATTTTAGCTTGCATTCCCTTCTTTGGTGACAGGTGAAATGAATGATTCTCTTCTTAAACAAATCTCCTTGGTGGAACTGGAAAATATAGTGTTTCAAATGAAGAAAGGAAAAGCTCCTGACCGTGATGGGTTCCCCATAGAGTTCTTTCAGGGGTTTTGGGAGGTTATTAAGCTTGACCTTTTGGAGGTTGTTCAAGAGTCTCTTCAAAATAAGCAAATGTTGGGAGCAATGAATGCCATATTTTTGGCTCATATTCCGATGCAGGAGGGTGCTAACTCTTTGGATCTCTTTAGACCAATTGCCCTGTGCAATGTAGTGTACAAAGTACTTACTAAGTTAATTGCTGAATGTCTCAAACCATGGTTGAACAGGTTGATTTCTAAGGAGCAGGGTGGTTTTGTGGTTGGCAGGCAAATTCTTGATGGTGTCGTGATTGTAGCTGAGACTATGCATTCCATGGCTTACTCCAGGGAGAAGGCTATGTTTATTAAGTTGGATATGGCAAAAGCTTATGATCGGGTCAAATGGGAGTTCCTTTCAAAAAAATTGAGGGTGTTTGGATTTGATAGTACCTGGATTGAGTGGGCTATGAGTTGTGTCACCTCCTCTTCCTTTTCTGTGTTGGTTAATGGGGAGCCTTTAAAGCTATTTGGGGCTTCTAAGGGTCTGCGGCAAGGGGATCCTTTATCTCCTTACCTATTCATTTTGATAGCTGAAGGGCTTGGGAGATTTTTGCATTCTCGTGTGGACCTTGGTCTCATTCAGGGTTGGCATTGGGGCAATAACTTACTCCCCAATCCCACCTTCAGTTTGTGGATGACACAACTTTGATGGGCTTAGCTAAGGTGGATGAAGCAGTTAACCTTAGAAAGGCCTTGGATTGTTATCTGACTGCTTCGGGGCAGAGTATTAATGAGGGTAAGTCCTCTATTTTTTTCTTTAATACTCCCAAGCTTATTCAACAATGAATTGCCAAGATTCTCAGGTTCCAGATTGGTTCACTCCCTTTTATTTATCTTGGTATTCCTATAGTTGTGCACACGCTTCCCAGGGTGTTTTGGTAGGATATTATTGAGAAATTTCGTATGATGGTCAGCCACTGGACTTGTCGGTGGCTCTCCACTACGGGTAGAGTTACTCTTTTGAAGTATGTGGTCCAAGCTCTTCCATTGTAAAGGTGTTTTGTGCTTTCAGCCCCTGCTAACTTTGTCAAAGATTTTGAGCGTCTCTGCCGTCAATTTCTTTGGTATGGTAATCTCCTCTCAAGGAAGTGGAGTCTAGTTAAGTGGGATGATGTGTGTCGGCCAAAGCAAGATGGTGGTCTTGGTTTGAGGCAGGCTGATTTAAATGGTCAAGCTTTGGTGGCCAAACTTTATTGGCATTGGTGTTCTCAGCAGTAGCAACCCTGGGCTAAGATCCTCAACTTAAAATATCTAGGTGGGGTTGAGTGTGCAGAGGTGCCTAGATACTGCCTGGAGGGTAAAGGCTCTATGGTTTGGAATACCTTAAGAGCGGGACTAAGTTGATTAATTAAGGTTTGTTTTGGATTTGCAACAGGGTTCAAATGCTCTTTTTTTGGCATGATTCTTGGGATGGGCACCCTCCTATAATGTCAACACATCCCCACTTGCAGGAGTTATGTAGAATTTTTATGGAGGCTAACTAGAGGCATGTGGAGGACTTCAAAACCTCTTTATGTTTTGGAGCAGGCTACTATGTTTCGGTGGAAGGACCCACAAGAATGGCCTCCTGGGGGTTTGCGGGAGGATTGTTAGGAGCTTGCTAGCAACTTGGTAGGTAGAATGTGCAACTCTCTTTTGGAGAGAGATATTCTGGCCTAGAGGTTTGACTAGAATGGCAAATTCATTGTGGCCTCAAGTTATTAGGTGTTGGATAAACAAACGTTTAGAGGAATGGGAGTCCCCCGGTGGAAGCAAATCTGGTACAAATTTTCATGGCCAATGTGCAACTTCTCTCTGCTTGTGATGCGTGGAAGATACCTGACCTGGGAGAATCTTTGGAAACGTGGTTTTCAGGGCTTCTCTCAGTGTGGTGTTCTATAGTAGGGAGGACATTTCTCATCTCTTTCTTCAGTGCTCATTTGTTAGGGAGATTTGGCATTTTTGGTGGAAGCCCTAGAAGCAACCTTGCAGGCATGCTTCTCCTTTGGAGGACTTCTGAGTCAAGCTAAGGAACTCTCCTGCAACTACTTTTCTCCACATTGCTTGGAATATTGGTCCCAACTTGATTCTCCAACATATCTGGTTGGAGTGCAACTGCATAATCATTTTGGATATGGAAGCTTCAGGTGAGGCAGGGTTGGATGAGAATTTTGGGGGTTATTCAGGAGACTATTGTGGCCAAGTGTGATCTTTTAGTCCACGTAGTGCTTCACGAAATGGGGATGGTTTAGAGTTTGGGGCTTCATGTTTGCGGTAGGGGACAACCTAGAACTGGTCTAGGTTGGAGGGGTCATGGGAAGGTCCTGAGGGAGGTCATTGGAGGCCTCCTCCTCTTGGGGTGTTGAAGATTAATATTGATGGGTCCTCTAGAAGTAATCCTAGTCATGCTGGAGTAGTTGGCATTGAATGAGATAGTTCTAGGATTGTTGAGTTCTTTTCAAAATATAGAGGTCAAACTTTTAACAATTTTATGGAGGCTTTGGCTATTCCCTTGGCTTTGAAAAGAGATTATGCCCTTGGCTAGAGAAGGATAATTTGCGAGTCTGATTCCCAGATTGTGATTGATTTGTCGAATAAGCACCAGTTGGAGGAGGTGAATTGGCAGTTAGTTGTTGTGGTTCGTCAAATCATCTCTTTGGGTAGAGTGTTGGATTCTCTTACCTTTTGCCATATCCCACGGGAGTGGAATAAGGTGGTTGATGGCTTAGCTAAGTGGGCATCTAAGTAGAGGAGAGATTGGAATGTGGAAGATTGGGGTGGCCTTGAGAATTTGTCTTAGGAGTTAGAGGTGCTGGTTACTAAGGATATGAGATGCTTCTTAATTGTTAATTGAGGGTTTGGTTGTTGGCTTTGGGCCCTTGTTGCCTAGTTGTACTTTGTTGCTTTGTCACGCGCAATTAAATAAATCCAGCAATAATTTAGAATTAGTACAGCCTAAAGTTGGTCACCCAATGATGTATTAAATCGTGGACTTTCTAGATACACTGGATGATGTTCAAACCCAACATTCACTGAATAATGGGCGAAATCTTGATGTCCCTTACAATTAGACACACTTGTCGTCGATTAGATTAGCCTATCATATACGTCATAGGCTAATGATCCTAGATGGGGTCTCTTGAATGAGCACTTGGTCATCAAATACGGCGATGTTGATCTCAGTGATATATTGGCAGGGGTGGTGCTCGTTTTGGCATATGATAGTTGGAGCAATGGATGATATTCACTTTTTATTTCATCATCACAGGCATAGGGATCATGTGTCTTTAAAATGAAAATTGTGTCACTTTATATTTTTTAGTTACTATTCATTCATAAAGTGAAAAATAACTTAAGTGAATAGTGCTCACTTTATGAATAGTGATTTCAATGTAAAATTATAAAAGGCAAGAGGAGAAGTTCGACCCCCTTATGCTTGGAGTTATTTTTTTGATTTGGCTTGTGAGTTTGGAGTTTGAGGAAGAGGGAGACTAGGGTTTCCTGATTTCTGCAATGGGTGAGCCTGGAGGGGGCTTCTTGTTCGTTTATGAGCTGCTTGAGGGTGTGAAATACCACCTTAAGGTTGCTGGTCAAAGTTTGAATGCTTCATTTGGAGTCATAGTTTGCTGTTAAAGGTTATTTCGAGCATCTTTTGAGTGGTTTATGGACTGCCATAGACTCCATTTCCATTTACCAAGGAGTTGCTTGCATTTTGAAGGATTTTTGGATTGTTTGGAGAAGCTACAGCCAGTCGTCCCTCTCTAGAGGGTTTAATCAGCAAGGGAAAATAAAATGCCTCTTCCAAGGGGCTGCAATCACTTCTAAAAGGGGCACCCTTGCCCTAGGAGGCTCTCCAATTCGGATTTTGGTGGGAGAACTTCGTCTTTCGGAAGTTGTAAGCATTTCATTGGGGTTTGTTACTGTAGCAAATCAGTATTCACAGTGCTGTATGGCTGTAAGTTAAACTATGGCATAAGATGTATTTTGTTTCCAACTTGATGTAAGTCATCTATCCCATGTAAGCTAATATATAATGAAGAAAGTATTTTGGCTATCAAATTGAGTTATTACTTGAGTTATCTCAGTAGAGTAGTTTATTTAAGTTCCTATTGCATGTATATGCTTGTTTGTATCGTTAGCATTATTGGCATTAAATTCAAAAAACACAAAAAAAGAAGAAATACAAATTGAAACAAAAAAATCAGACCTAAGAAACTCAATAAAATCAAATCAGCAGAGTGGTGGCACACTACAGTGGTATCAGAGCCTTGATCCTGCCATCCTAGAGGGTCCAAGTTTCACATGAGAGGTCATACTAGGTACTACACTCATAGAAGGGCAGAGCAAGTAGACAATTGGCAAGAGGATAACCCGTTTGAAGGCATACCAATAACAGAAATGGGTGACAGGGAAGAAGAAGGTCCACCGAGAAATGAAAGAAGAAATGAGGAGAACAATGAAGAAAGAGAAGCGAGAGAGCTTATGAGAAACATGGCAACAGGACAGCAACAGATCGCAGATGCCTTGCAGGCACTTACAACAATGTTACAGCAGATGAACCCTCTTGGAAGACAAAATCGTGAGCCGGAGGACAATAGGAGTGTGGTTGGGACTCCTAGGGCTCAGAGAGTACCTTCATGTACTGCAAATAGGCCAACACGACCTACCTTTCTAAGAAATGAAGGAGAAGAGGTGAATGTCGAGGAAGTTGGTGAACCAATGTTTGTGGATGATATGATGGCTGCAAATGATGAGTGGGAGTTGTTGACACCTCAGGTGAGAGAACGCCTAAGCTTTGACAGGTTTCTGAGTCAAAGAAGCGAACATTATAGAGAAAGACCGAACCGGAGACCAAGAGGACAAAACAGAGATCAACACAGTGACCTTATGCATGCCACCAACAAACTCATATTACCTACATTTGATGGCAGTGGGACGTTACAACTCAGTCTTGGGTTCATAAGTTGGACACCTTCTTGAGCCTTCGACCCATGGCAGAGACAGATGCAATTAAGTATGCCACCTTACACTTGGAGGGAGTAGCTCATGATTGGTGGTATCATGGGATGGTCATGTTGCAGCATAACCGCATCACCTCTTACCAGGAGTTTGTGGATTGGTTGGTTGACCATTTCGACAAGAAAGATCCGGAAACATATTTCAGAGACCTAGCTCAACTCAAGCAAGTTGGGAGTTTGGAGGAATATATAGGTGATTTCCAACGTTTATCAGTCATGGTTCCCAACATATCAGAAAGAAGATTGGTTGTATTATTCCTCGAAGGTCTATCGGAACCATTGAGAGGTTGGATCAAAGCTTTTGATCCCCTAACCCTACAGGAGGCTATGAGAAAGGCGAGAAGCATGGAACTTGCAGCTCCCCAAAGCAAGTTCTCATCAAAAGCATCCTCTTCATACAAGGACAGAAAATCATTCTCTAAGAAGAATGAGAAATCAGATTTTAAAGGGAAATCAACAGCCCCATTAGACAAAGAAACCATCGATGACTTGCGCAAGAAGAAGTTGTGCTTCTATTGTAAAGGACCCTATGATGCAAACCACGACTGTCCCCTGAGACCTAAGGGGAAGGCTAACCGTGTAATGTGGGCATACTATGAGGATTCTGAATCTGAAAAATCAGACCAGCACTCTAAGCATGACGAATCCGAGGTGGAAAAATTTGAAAATGGGGTTGAAAATGACGCTGAAACGGAGGAGGAAGTTAAGCTTCAAGAAGCACGTCTCACTAGCATACAGCGAGAGGGTACTTTCAAAATGCGAGGGGTCTTAGCTGGGAAAAAGATCATTACTCTGTTGGATACAGGTGCCACGCATAATTTTATTGATGCAAGGTTGGTTGAAAGGCGTGGGATTCAAACCGAAGAATTTGAGGGCATAAGAGTGAAGGTCGCGGATGGCTACACTCTCAAGTGTGATAGGATGATTGCAGATCTTCCTATGCGATTAAATAATTATGACTTTAAGGCAGATTTATATGTGGTGAATATGGGAGACACTGATATGGTTCTAGGGATGAAATGGCTTCACGACATTGGAGAGTTTACCCTTAACCTTCGTGATATGGAGATGAGATTCAAGGTGGACCGGAGGAATCATGTGTTAAAAGCCATCTGAGATAGCAATTTCAAAATGATATCTCTCAGTAGAATGGAGAGACTCATGCGACACGACATGATTGAGTGGGCAGCTGAGTGTATGATGATGCCATCACAAGAGGAGCAGCAAACCCCAGTATATCATCCAGACATACAGGAGTTGAGGATTAAACACACTAAGGTGTTCAGTGAGATTCCACCTGGTAGACCACCAGACCGTGGTATTGAGCACATCATCGAGTTGGAGGAGGGCACTAAGCCCATGATTGTCACACCTTACAGACATCCTAAGCGGCTTAAGGATGAAATAGAAAAAACTATTAAGGAGCTACTCGCTATGGGACATATCAGGCCTAGTAAGTCACCATTCGCCTCATCCGTTTTGTTAGTGAAGAAAAAGGATGGTACCTTGCGGATGTGCATTGATTACAGATTGTTGAATAAAAGGACAATCAAAAACAGGTATCCTATTCCCCGAATTGATGAGTTGATAGATGAGCTACATGGTGCCCATTGTTTTTCAAAAATAGACTTGAGATCGGGATATCATCAGATTCGTGTGAGGGAACAGGACATTGAGAAAACAGCCTTCCGTTGCCATTGTGGACACTTTGAGTTTGTGGTTATGCCATTCGAGCTGACCAATGCTATGACGTTCAGTCCACTATAATTGGGTATTTCAATCCACAATTTGAGGAGGACATCTTGAACAACTTTTGGCGACATCTTGGTGTACAACGAGGGCTTGGGAGGAACATGTGGTCCATTTGGATACCATGTTGGGTGATACGGATAGCGAGGTCCTTGTGCCAAGGAGATCAAAATGTGATCTAGTATGGTGAGTTGGCACTTGGGTCATATTAGCCAAATTACAGTGCTGGACCTGACAAGGTAGAGCTGTATTGAGTGGCGACTCTAGAAGTCTTACTTTCGGCTTTGAGAAGTTTTTTGGGCTTATGTGGCTACGCCCGATTTGTCAGTGGGTATTCATGTCATGCAGCAGCACTTACGGACCTGACAAGGAAAGGGGCATTCGTTTGGACTCCTGAGGCACATGAGTGTTTTGAGAAGTTTAAGCAGTTGATGACTTCTTGTCCTGTCCTTGCATTACCAGATTTCACTAGACCCTTCGAGCTTCAGTGTGATGCCTCGGGAGAAGGGATTGGCGCAGTCCTCATGCAGGACAAGCACCCGATAGCTTTCGAGAGCTGGAAGTTAATAGGACCAGAGAGGAGCTACAACATTTATGACAAGGAAATGTTGGCCATCATGCATGCATTGGCCAAATTCAAGCAGTACCTTGTGGGTAGCAAATTTTGTGTTAAGACCGATCACAATAGTTTGAAGCACTTCCTAGGACAGTGAGATCTCAATGATCGTCAGCAGAAGTGGGTGAGTAAGTTGCAATCATACGACTTTGACATTGCCTATGTCAAAGGGCCGCAGAACGTTGTGGCTGATGCCTTATCACGCCGACCACATTTGAGCTCCATGGTCGAAATTTCAGAGAATTGGAGGCATCTAATTATAGCAGAATATGCCAAAGACTCTTGGGCTTTTGGCATTGTTGCAGGTTCAGTGCAGGACAACAGATATTTAGTTGTAAATGATCTTATCATTTACAAAGGTAGGATCTTTTTGATCCTAGGATCATAGATGAAGAACACAATATGAAGGGCCTTTCATGATGTACCTATGGCTGGACATCCCAGATATTTCAAAACTTACAGGCAGGTTCAGGAGCGTTTCACTTGGAAAGGACTCAAGTCAGACGTCCTTAAATATGTCAGAGAGTGTCCGGTTTGTCAGCAGACCAAACAAGAACACAACTATCCAGCTGGGCTACTTCAGCCACTCCCAATTCTTGACAAGAAGTGGGAATGCTTGTCGATGGATTTCATTACGGGCTTGCCGAAAGCCCAGGGTAGAGATTGTATCTATGTAGTTGTTGATGCTCTAAAATTACACTCATTTCTTTCCGATAGCAACCTACATATTCAGCTACACACAAAGTATGCTCAAGTTGTTTTTCCGTGAGGTGTTCAGGTTGCATGGGCTACCTTGGAGCATCGTCAGTGACAGGGATAGTCGATTCTTGAGCCACTTCTGGTAGGAGCTATTCAGGCTTTGTGGGACCGAGCTTAGTCTGAGCACTAGCTACCACCCGCAGACTGATGGTCGGACGGAGATTGTGAACGAGTGGGTGGAAGGATACCTCTAAAACTATATAGCAGGGCAGCAAAAGGGTTGGGTGAAGTGGATTCATCTTTGTGAGTTCTATTATAATACCACTCACCACATGTCGATTCAAATGTCCCCATTCATGGCCTTATATGGTTATGAGGCGCCCAACTTTCTTGATTTATTGTTGAGTGACAGTAGAGTGCCCAGTGCTGGGGATCTCTTACAGGAGAATCAAGATATTATGAGAGCTCTCTGTGAGAACATTCAGAAGGCACAAAATCAACAAAAGCAGTATGCGGACAAGAGGAGAGTTGAGCGTTCTTTCGAAGTTGGGGATATGGTGTATCTGATGTTGTAGCTTTATTTCCAGTCTACTCTCAGGAAGAGTGGTGCGGAGGAACTCAAGCTGTGGTGCTACGGACCCTTCAGGATCATCAGATGGGTAGGCGAGGTGGCTTATGAGTTGGACTTACCGGTAGATAGCAGGGTACACAATGTATTTCATGTGTCACGCTTCAAGAAGGCATTAGGACATCGTGTTGTTCCTTCCATAGCTTTACCACCCTTGGATGATGAGGGGAAATTGATTCTGGTATCTAAGGCCATCTTAGATGTTAGAGAGAGACAGTTGCGAAGACGGGTCATCAGGGAATATCTAATTAAATGGAAGGACTTGCCGATAGAGGATGCTATATGGGAGAGTGAGGACATTTTACAGCATCTAGAGTTGAGATTGCTTGGGAACAAGCAATTTCAGGGTGGGCAGACTGTGATGTCCCCTTCTAATTAGACACCTGTACGTCAGTGGATTAGCCTATCATGTCGACCCTCCTAGACTAATGGTTCTGGATAGAGGGTCACTTGGACGGGCACTTGGTTGTCAAATTGCAGTGTTGATCACCGAAGTATGGTGGCAAGGTGAATAGTTGTGTTCGACATGATACTTGTGCTTAAATTTATGATACTCACATTCTATTTCACCATCTTTGGCCTAGGGACCATGTGTCTTTAAAATGAAGGGGTCACTTTATATTTTTCAGTTACTATTCATTCATAAAGTGAAAAAGTTATAACTTAAGTGAATAGTGCTCACTTTTTATGAGCAGTGTTTTCAATGTAAAATTATAAATATCAAGTGAAGAAGTTCGACCCTCCTCATGCATGAGTTATTTTTGCTTCATTGACTTGGGAGTTTGGCTTTGGAGGAAGAGGGAGGCTAGGGTTTTCTGATTTCTTGCAGTGGGTAAGCCTGGAGGGGCTTTGTTCTTCGAATTTGAGCTGCTTGAGGGTGTGAAACACCACCTTAAGGTTGCTAGTCAGTTTTTGGTTGCTTTATTTGGAGACATAAGTTGCTGTTTGCCGGTTATTCGAGCATTTTTTTGGAGTGGGTTGTGGCTGCCATAGACTCAAATCACGTTTGCACAGGAGCTGTTCGCTTTTGAAGAGTTTTTGGGGCTGTTTTGAAGAGTTACAGCCAGCTGCCTTCTCTTGAGGGTTTCATCAGCACAAAGAAAGGAAAACGCGTATCTTGGTGACAAACTGAGGCCCACTTTGCCTAGAAACCGCTGGTGATTTTGATGGGAGAATGCATTTCAGACTGATTGTGAGCAAAATTTGAGTAGGGTTTGTTTTCCTTGACAGATTCACCTATTCATGGGGTGTTGTAGGCCGTTAAGTTTGAGCTCAGATATATTTGGTTTTAATCAAGATGTGAGATTATATGGTATACACAACACCATATGAAGAGTCCATGTTGAATGTGATTTGAAACCTTTGGGAGCTCAAGGTTGTTGAGGCAGTTTGGTATTTGAGAGTTTTCATATACTCTCGTGGTGCTGGCGGTATGGCGTAAAACCGAAAAGAAAAAGAGCACAAACCTAGAATAAAAGAAAGAATCGACTAATGGTCAGCGATCAACGGTGGTGGAACACCGGTGTGCGCTGAAACCATGATCTTAATGGAGGTTTTGAAACTTAGGTCTTTCGTTTTGCCGCCATGAAGAAGCGGAACAAAGTGGACAATTAGCAAGAGGATAACCCGTTTGAAGATATACCAGTAGCAAAAATGGGTGACAGGGAAGAAAAAAGGTCCACCAAGAAATGAATGAAGAAATTTGGAAAACAATTAGGATAGAGATGGTAAAGAGCTTTTTGAGCGAATGACTCGAGCTTTCGAAGGTTTTACAAAAACAATGTAGTAGTTTGTTCTGCAAATACAGCAGAATAGGGTTGCAGAGGACAATAGAAGTGTGGTTGGGACTCCCCTATCACAAAGAGCACCTTCACGTACTGCGGATAGGCCTACACGACCTACCTTTTGAGAAATGAAGGGGGAGAGGAGAATGTTGAAGAAGAGGGTGAACCAATGTTTGCTGATGACATGATGGCAACAAACGTTGAGTGGGAGTTGTTGATACCTCAGGTGAGAGAACGCATAAGCTTTGAAAAGTTTCTGAGTCAAAGAAGAGAGCATTACACAGAAAGACTGAACCGGAGACCAAGAGGAAAAAACAAAGATCAACATAGTGATCTTAAGCATTCCACCAACAAACTCACATTACCTACATTTGATGGCAGTGGGACGGTTACAACTTAGTTTTGGGTTCATAAGTTGGACACTTTCGTGAGCCTTCGACTTATGGCAGAAACAGATGCAATTAAGTATGCCACCTTACACTTGGAGGGAGTAGCTCATGATTGGTGGTATCATGGGATGGTCACGTTGCAGCATAATCGCATCACCTCTTACCAGGAGTTCATGGACCAATTGGTTGAACGTTTTGACAAGAAAGATTTAGAAATGTATTTCATAGACCTAGCTCAACTCAAGCAAGTTGGGAGTTTGGAGGGATATATAGGGGATTTTCAGCGGTTATCAGTTATGGTTCCCAACATATCAGAAAGAAAATTAGTTGTATTATTCATCGAAGGTCTATCGAAACCATTGAGAGGTTGGATCAAAGCTTTTGATCCCCCAACCCTACAGGAGGCTATTAGAAAAGTGAGAAGCATGGAACTTGCAGCCCCACAAGGCAAGTTCTCATCTAAAGCATCCTCTTCATACAAGGACGACAAATCATTCTCTGAGAAGAATGAGAAATCGGATTCTAAAGGGAAATCAACAGCCCCATTAGACAAAGAAACCATCGATGACTTGCGCAAGAAGAAGTTGTGCTTCTATTGTAAAGGACCCTATGATGCAAACCTCGATTGTCCTCTAAGGCTTAAGGGAAAGGCTAACTGAATAATGTGGGTATTCTATGAGGACTCTGAATTTGAAAAATTAGACCAACACACTAAGCATGAGGAATCTGAGGTGGAAAAATATGAAAATGAGGTTGAAAATGGCGCTAAAATGGAGGAGGAAATAAAGCTTCAAGAAGCACGTCTCACTAGCATATAGCGAGAGGGCTCTTTCAGGATGCGAGGGGTCTTAGTTGGGAAAAAGATCATTACCTTATTGGATACAGGTGCCACGCATAATTTCATTGATGCAAGGTTGGTTGAAAGGTGTGGAATTCAAACTGAAGAATTTGATGGCATAAGAGTGAAGGTTGCGGATGGCTACATTCTTAACTGTGATAGAATGATTCCAGATCTTCCCATGTGACTAAACAATTACAACTTTAAGGCAGATTTCTACGTGGTGAATATGGGAGATACTGATATGGTTCTAGGGATGAAATGGCTTCATGACATTGGAGAGCTTAACCTTAACCTTTGTGATATGGAGATGAGATTTAAGGTGGACGGAAGGAATCATGTGCTGAAAGCCATCCGAGATAGCAATTTCAAAATGATATCTCTCAATAGAATGGAGAGACTCATCCGACACGACATGATTGATTGGGAAGCTAAGTGTATGTTGATGCCATCACAAGAGGAGCAACAAACCCCAATTTATCATCGAGACATACAGGAGTTGAGGATTAAACACGCTAAGGTGTTCAGTGAGATTCCACTTGGTAGACCACCAGACTGCGGTATTGAGCACATCATTGAGTTGGAGGAAGGTGCTAAGCCTGTGATTGTCACACCTTACAGGCATCTTAAGCGACTTAAGGATGAAATAGAAAAAACTATTAAGCAATTGCTCGCTATGGGACATATCAGGCCTAGTAAGTCACCATTCGCCTCATCTATTGTGTTAGTGAAGAAAAAGGATGGTACCTTGTAGATGTGCATTGATTACAAATTGCTGAATAAAAGGACAATCAAAAACAGGTATCTTGTTCCCCAGATTGATGAGCTGATAGATGAGCTACATGGTGCCCGTTGTTTTTCAAAAATAGACTTGAGATCAGGGTATCATCAGATTCGTGGGAGGGAACAAGACATTGAGAAAACAACCTTCCGTTGCCATTGTGGACACTTTGAGTTTGTGGTTATGCCATTTAGGCTGACCAATGCACCTGCTACGTTTCAATCCACTATGAACAAGGTCTTCCAGTCACAACTAAGGAGGTTCTTGCTAGTTTTCTTCGATGACATTTTGGTGTACAACAAGACATGGGTTGAGCATATTGGCCATCTAGATGTCGTATTAGATATCCTTGGTAGGGAATCCTTGTACGCCAAGGAATCCAAATGTGATTTGGGCATGACAGAGTTGTTGTACTTGGGCCACATCATCAGTGCAGAGGGAGTGCGTATGGACCTTGACAAGGTCAGGGCTATCATCGAGTGGCCGATACCTGAGAGCCTTACTCAACTTAGAGGATTTTTGGGCTTGTGTGGGTTCTACTGCAGATTCGTTAGTGGATATTCACTGCACGCAACACCCCTTATGGATTTAACGAAGAAAGGGGCATTTGTTTGGATTCCAGAGGCACAAGATTGTTTCGAGACATTCAAACAACTAATGACTACTTGTCCAGTTCTTACTTTGCCATATTTCACTAGACCATTTGAGCTACAGTGTGATGCATTAGGTGAGGGAATTGGTGCAGTCCTTATTTAGGACAAATATCTGATAGTGTTTCAGAGAAGAAAACTTCGAGGTCCAGAGAGGAGCTACAGTATCTATGATATGGAGATGTTGGCCATTATGCATGCATTGGCCAAATTCAGGCAGTATCTTGTGGGCAACAAGTTTGTTGTCAGGACAGACCATAACAGTCTGAGGCATTTCCTAGGACAACGGGATCTCAACAATTGTCAGCAGAAGTGGGTGAGCAAATTGCAATCATATGACTTTGACATTGCCTATGTCAAAGGGTCCCAGAATGTGGTTGCTGATGCCTTGTCTCCTCGTCCACATTTGAGCTCCATGGTCGAGATTTCAGAGAACTGGAGACATCTGATTACAGCAGAGTATGCCAAAGACTCTTGGGCTTCTAGCATCGTTGAGGGTTCAGTACAGGATAGTAGATATTCAGTTGTAAATGATCTTATCATTTACAAAGGGAGGATTTGTTTGACCCCAGGATCAGAGATGATGTAATGAACCGGACCAATTTTTTCAAATTTTACAATGAACAATCCAGTACAACAAGAACCCGTTAAAGGTTAGCTCAAATCAAAACCAACAATTGGGAAGTAACTCTTTGCCAAGAATGCGCACTCAATCTCGAGCTGAGAATGATGCTGTCATATGGCAAGAGGGTCGTCAGTAGCAACTTGAAGTATCACAATGCTTAAAGGAAATCTCAACGCCAAGAATGTCCTCTCCGACCCAAGTTGGGTAGGATGCTACCATATGGCGGAGTATCTATTGTAAATGATGCAATACATAAAATAAACTCAATGCCAAGCATGTGCACTCCAAACCCGAGGTGGGCAAGGCGCTATCATATGGCGGATATACTAAATGCAATAGAAATAGACTGAACAAGGGCTAGTCTCTTCCACAGCCGTGGGAATACAATGTAACTTAGCAAGAAATAGAAAGAGCTGAACAGTACTACTGCAACAGCCTTACAATAAGAAGAGTTGCCTGCCAAGAACACTGAATTAGTGATATATCAATGCTGCGATGAAGTTTAATGTTTATCCAATACTCAATATGACTCCAGGACTCAAACCCAATTCCTAAAGCAAACTCTATCAATCTGATATAACTGAACATAGACTGAAAATGCATAAACAGTAAACTCCTTAACTCACTAAATTGCTCACACAACTCACAATACCTCACCAAATGACTTCAAACTTGATGCATAATGACCCTAAGATGATGGCGACCAAGATAGAGCAGTGAAACTTCAGCAAACAAATGTTATTTATTTTTTCACAAATCCCAATACAACTCAGCAATGTAGAAACCCTCAAAAAAGGGCGATTTGACAAGATAAAATCCAATACTTGCAAATAAAATCTGAAACTCACCAGAGAGGGGCGCCCTAGGGTGAGAAAGACATATGTAAAGTACCCAAAACCAAACAAAAATCGTGCAATGACTTATGAGCATAAATGACCTTCAGCAGTGACTACAACCAGCAATACAAAACTGTAAAAAACATCAGAAAATCTCTTGAGTAAGCTCCATTTGCATTCTCTGAGTGAGAAGCAATCTCAATATCAGCTAGGTGTTGTCTTTCAAACACGAAGTCTGACCCTTGCTAGGAGGTATGCGTTCCTCGAAGCTCCTTGCCTGAAAACAATCCAGCAGCATAATGATATGGTAAACAGAAGATAAGAAATGAAGAGCAACTGCCTCCTTATATAGACTTGAGAAGGCTCTCCAGAAACTTCTAGAAGATGCGCCCTAAAAGCACATGAAAATAATTTTAATTTATTTCCCCTTCCTCCAGGATAGGCGTCCATGTCAAGGAGAATTAATTCCCTTTTTAATAAAATAAAACTCTTCATCAAAGTTGGCGTCCCCCTTAAGCATATCATAATTTTGGCTTTGGAATTATTTAAATTATCTCCTGATGAGATAATCACCCTTGAAGTCCCCCTTTTAAAACAACTTAAAGTTGCAATGCTAAGCCAAGGGGTTATAATATTAAAATATAACATTATAATATGAAAATAACTTATCTCTCCATAAAAAATGCACCAAAATGCCAGAAACATCAATAACAATTGAACCGCCAGAAGGAGAGAATCAACTGAACTGAAACCAGCCTGTCCACTGCCAAAAATAGAATTTACTAAAAATAGTAAATTTTGAAAGTTACCCGGATCGAAGCGCATGCGCCACCATTATGTAAGCTTTTTGAAAACCTAGAAAGAATCCGCAATCCAAGTAATCCCAAACCTGTGATAGCCGCCATAATCCACCAAAATAGTAAGTCCTAAAGGTTGCCCTAATACGCTGTAAATCATACCGCTGGCACTCAAAACCCGAAGGAATCCAATCCAAACACCCACCCCCAACAAGCAAAACCCCGAATCTTCAAGAGAACCCACCAAACAACCGGAAAACCCTGCCCTCGCTTCCACTGGTCATCGCCATTCGGGATAATATCAATCACCAAGAAGTGCAAGCAGCGTCAGGACATTATAGCGAAGAAATACGTATTGAGGGTCTTTCATGATGCACCCATGGTCTGACGCCCGTGGTATTTGAAATCTTACGTGGTTGGCAATGTTTCAATTTGAAAGGACTGGGTCGATGTCCTCGATATATCGAGAGTGTCTGTTTGTCGCCAGGGCCAAACAGAGCACACCTATCCTCGTTGTTAGAAGAATTTCCAATTCCTACGTGAAGTGGGAATGCTTGTCGATGTGGATTTCATTACTGCTTGCCGAAGCCCGCAGAGACTGTGATCATGTAGTTGTTGATCGCCTTCACAAAAGTATGCTCATTTCTTTCCGATAGCAACCTACATATTCAGCTACACACAAAGTATGCTCAAGTTGTTTTTCCGTGAGGTGTTCAGGTTGCATGGGCTACCTTGGAGCATCGTCAGTGACAGGGATAGTCGATTCTTGAGCCACTTCTGGTAGGAGCTATTCAGGCTTTGTGGGACCGAGCTTAGTCTGAGCACTAGCTACCACCCGCAGACTGATGGTCGGACGGAGATTGTGAACGAGTGGGTGGAAGGATACCTCTAAAACTATATAGCAGGGCAGCAAAAGGGTTGGGTGAAGTGGATTCATCTTTGTGAGTTCTATTATAATACCACTCACCACATGTCGATTCAAATGTCCCCATTCATGGCCTTATATGGTTATGAGGCGCCCAACTTTCTTGATTTATTGTTGAGTGACAGTAGAGTGCCCAGTGCTGGGGATCTCTTATAGGAGAATCAAGATATTATGAGAGCTCTCTGTGAGAACATTCAGAAGGCACAAAATCAACAAAAGCAGTATGCGGACAAGAGGAGAGTTGAGCGTTCTTTCGAAGTTGGGGATATGGTGTATCTGATGTTGTAGCTTTATTTCCAGTCTACTCTCAGGAAGAGTGGTGCGGAGGAACTCAAGCTGTGGTGCTACGGACCCTTCAGGATCATCAGATGGGTAGGCGAGGTGGCTTATGAGTTGGACTTACCGGTAGATAGCAGGGTACACAATGTATTTCATGTGTCACGCTTCAAGAAGGCATTAGGACATCGTGTTGTTCCTTCCACAGCTTTACCACCCTTGGATGATGAGGGGAAATTGATTCTGGTATCTAAGGCCATCTTAGATGTTAGAGAGAGACAGTTGCGAAGACGGGTCATCAGGGAATATCTAATTAAATGGAAGGACTTGCCGATAGAGGATGCTATATGGGAGAGTGAGGACATTTTACAGCATCTAGAGTTGAGATTGCTTGGGAACAAGCAATTTCAGGGTGGGCAGACTGTGATGTCCCCTTCTAATTAGACACCTGTACGTCAGTGGATTAGCCTATCATGTCGACCCTCCTAGACTAATGGTTCTGGATAGAGGGTCACTTGGACGGGCACTTGGTTGTCAAATTGCAGTGTTGATCACCGAAGTATGGTGGCAAGGTGAATAGTTGTGTTCGACATGATACTTGTGCTTAAATTTATGATACTCACATTCTATTTCACCATCTTTGGCCTAGGGACCATGTGTCTTTAAAATGAAGGGGTCACTTTATATTTTTCAGTTACTATTCATTCATAAAGTGAAAAAGTTATAACTTAAGTGAATAGTGCTCACTTTTTATGAGCAGTGTTTTCAATGTAAAATTATAAATATCAAGTGAAGAAGTTCGACCCTCCTCATGCATGAGTTATTTTTGCTTCATTGACTTGGGAGTTTGGCTTTGGAGGAAGAGGGAGGCTAGGGTTTTCTGATTTCTTGCAGTGGGTAAGCCTGGAGGGGCTTTGTTCTTCGAATTTGAGCTGCTTGAGGGTGTGAAACACCACCTTAAGGTTGCTAGTCAGTTTTTGGTTGCTTTATTTGGAGACATAAGTTGCTGTTTGCCGGTTATTCGAGCATTTTTTTGGAGTGGGTTGTGGCTGCCATAGACTCAAATCACGTTTGCACAGGAGCTGTTCGCTTTTGAAGAGTTTTTGGGGCTGTTTTGAAGAGTTACAGCCAGCTGCCTTCTCTTGAGGGTTTCATCAGCACAAAGAAAGGAAAACGCGTATCTTGAGTGGCTGCAACTTCACCAAAAGGGGGCGCCCTTGCCCTAGGAAGCCTTCCAATTTGGATTTTGGTGGGAGAAGTCTGTATTTCAGCTGGTGTGAGCAATTTAGTGGGGTTTGGTACTGTAGCAAGTTACTATTCACAGTGTTATATTGGCGTAAGTTAAAGTTTAGTATACGATATATTTAGTTTTTAATCAGATGTAAGTTATATGTTGTATGCAACTTATTATGTAATGAAGAAGTCATATTTGGTCACTGATTTGAGCACTGAACTCAAGGTTGTTTCAGTAGTTTAGTATTTGAAGTTTTCATGTATATGCGTGTTGGTACTTTTAGCATTATTGGCATCAAACTCAAAAGAGAAAAAAGAAGAAAAGAAATACAAACCTAAAACAAAAAATCAGACCTACCAAACACAGTGAAAACAAATCAACAGAGTGGTGGAACACTACAGTGGTAACAAAGCCTTGATCTTGCCATCCTGGAGGGTTTAAGCTTCACATGAGAGGTCATACTAGGTACTACACTCGCAGAAGGGCGGAGCAAGTGGACAATTGGCAAGAGGATAACCCGTTTGAAGATATACCAGTAGCAAAAATGGGTGACAGGGAAGAAAAAAGGTCCACCAAGAAATGAATGAAGAAATTTGGAAAACAATTAGGATAGAGATGGTAAAGAGCTTTTTGAGCGAATGACTCGAGCTTTCGAAGGTTTTACAAAAACAATGTAGTAGTTTGTTCTGCAAATACAGCAGAATAGGGTTGCAGAGGACAATAGAAGTGTGGTTGGGACTCCCCTATCACAAAGAGCACCTTCACGTACTGCGGATAGGCCTACACGACCTACCTTTTGAGAAATGAAGGGGGAGAGGAGAATGTTGAAGAAGAGGGTGAACCAATGTTTGCTGATGACATGATGGCAACAAACGTTGAGTGGGAGTTGTTGATACCTCAGGTGAGAGAACGCATAAGCTTTGAAAAGTTTCTGAGTCAAAGAAGAGAGCATTACACAGAAAGACTGAACCGGAGACCAAGAGGAAAAAACAAAGATCAACATAGTGATCTTAAGCATTCCACCAACAAACTCACATTACCTACATTTGATGGCAGTGGGACGGTTACAACTTAGTTTTGGGTTCATAAGTTGGACACTTTCGTGAGCCTTCGACTTATGGCAGAAACAGATGCAATTAAGTATGCCACCTTACACTTGGAGGGAGTAGCTCATGATTGGTGGTATCATGGGATGGTCACGTTGCAGCATAATCGCATCACCTCTTACCAGGAGTTCATGGACCAATTGGTTGAACGTTTTGACAAGAAAGATTTAGAAATGTATTTCATAGACCTAGCTCAACTCAAGCAAGTTGGGAGTTTGGAGGGATATATAGGGGATTTTCAGCGGTTATCAGTTATGGTTCCCAACATATCAGAAAGAAAATTAGTTGTATTATTCATCGAAGGTCTATCGAAACCATTGAGAGGTTGGATCAAAGCTTTTGATCCCCCAACCCTACAGGAGGCTATTAGAAAAGTGAGAAGCATGGAACTTGCAGCCCCACAAGGCAAGTTCTCATCTAAAGCATCCTCTTCATACAAGGACGACAAATCATTCTCTGAGAAGAATGAGAAATCGGATTCTAAAGGGAAATCAACAGCCCCATTAGACAAAGAAACCATCGATGACTTGCGCAAGAAGAAGTTGTGCTTCTATTGTAAAGGACCCTATGATGCAAACCTCGATTGTCCTCTAAGGCTTAAGGGAAAGGCTAACTGAATAATGTGGGTATTCTATGAGGACTCTGAATTTGAAAAATTAGACCAACACACTAAGCATGAGGAATCTGAGGTGGAAAAATATGAAAATGAGGTTGAAAATGGCGCTAAAATGGAGGAGGAAATAAAGCTTCAAGAAGCACGTCTCACTAGCATATAGCGAGAGGGCTCTTTCAGGATGCGAGGGGTCTTAGTTGGGAAAAAGATCATTACCTTATTGGATACAGGTGCCACGCATAATTTCATTGATGCAAGGTTGGTTGAAAGGTGTGGAATTCAAACTGAAGAATTTGATGGCATAAGAGTGAAGGTTGCGGATGGCTACATTCTTAACTGTGATAGAATGATTCCAGATCTTCCCATGTGACTAAACAATTACAACTTTAAGGCAGATTTCTACGTGGTGAATATGGGAGATACTGATATGGTTCTAGGGATGAAATGGCTTCATGACATTGGAGAGCTTAACCTTAACCTTTGTGATATGGAGATGAGATTTAAGGTGGACGGAAGGAATCATGTGCTGAAAGCCATCCGAGATAGCAATTTCAAAATGATATCTCTCAATAGAATGGAGAGACTCATCCGACACGACATGATTGATTGGGAAGCTAAGTGTATGTTGATGCCATCACAAGAGGAGCAACAAACCCCAATTTATCATCGAGACATACAGGAGTTGAGGATTAAACACGCTAAGGTGTTCAGTGAGATTCCACTTGGTAGACCACCAGACTGCGGTATTGAGCACATCATTGAGTTGGAGGAAGGTGCTAAGCCTGTGATTGTCACACCTTACAGGCATCTTAAGCGACTTAAGGATGAAATAGAAAAAACTATTAAGCAATTGCTCGCTATGGGACATATCAGGCCTAGTAAGTCACCATTCGCCTCATCTATTGTGTTAGTGAAGAAAAAGGATGGTACCTTGTAGATGTGCATTGATTACAAATTGCTGAATAAAAGGACAATCAAAAACAGGTATCTTGTTCCCCAGATTGATGAGCTGATAGATGAGCTACATGGTGCCCGTTGTTTTTCAAAAATAGACTTGAGATCAGGGTATCATCAGATTCGTGGGAGGGAACAAGACATTGAGAAAACAACCTTCCGTTGCCATTGTGGACACTTTGAGTTTGTGGTTATGCCATTTAGGCTGACCAATGCACCTGCTACGTTTCAATCCACTATGAACAAGGTCTTCCAGTCACAACTAAGGAGGTTCTTGCTAGTTTTCTTCGATGACATTTTGGTGTACAACAAGACATGGGTTGAGCATATTGGCCATCTAGATGTCGTATTAGATATCCTTGGTAGGGAATCCTTGTACGCCAAGGAATCCAAATGTGATTTGGGCATGACAGAGTTGTTGTACTTGGGCCACATCATCAGTGCAGAGGGAGTGCGTATGGACCTTGACAAGGTCAGGGCTATCATCGAGTGGCCGATACCTGAGAGCCTTACTCAACTTAGAGGATTTTTGGGCTTGTGTGGGTTCTACTGCAGATTCGTTAGTGGATATTCACTGCACGCAACACCCCTTATGGATTTAACGAAGAAAGGGGCATTTGTTTGGATTCCAGAGGCACAAGATTGTTTCGAGACATTCAAACAACTAATGACTACTTGTCCAGTTCTTACTTTGCCATATTTCACTAGACCATTTGAGCTACAGTGTGATGCATTAGGTGAGGGAATTGGTGCAGTCCTTATTTAGGACAAATATCTGATAGTGTTTCAGAGAAGAAAACTTCGAGGTCCAGAGAGGAGCTACAGTATCTATGATATGGAGATGTTGGCCATTATGCATGCATTGGCCAAATTCAGGCAGTATCTTGTGGGCAACAAGTTTGTTGTCAGGACAGACCATAACAGTCTGAGGCATTTCCTAGGACAACGGGATCTCAACAATTGTCAGCAGAAGTGGGTGAGCAAATTGCAATCATATGACTTTGACATTGCCTATGTCAAAGGGTCCCATAATGTGGTTGCTGATGCCTTGTCTCCTCGTCCACATTTGAGCTCCATGGTCGAGATTTCAGAGAACTGGAGACATCTGATTACAGCAGAGTATGCCAAAGACTCTTGGGCTTCTAGCATCGTTGAGGGTTCAGTACAGGATAGTAGATATTCAGTTGTAAATGATCTTATCATTTACAAAGGGAGGATTTGTTTGACCCCAGGATCAGAGATGATGTAATGAACCGGACCAATTTTTTCAAATTTTACAATGAACAATCCAGTACAACAAGAACCCGTTAAAGGTCAGCTCAAATCAAAACCAGCAATTGGGAAGTAACTCTTTGCCAAGAATGCGCACTCAATCTCGAGCTGAGAATGATGTTGTCATATGGCAAGAGGGTCGTCAGTAGCAACTTGAAGTATCACAATGCTTAAAGGAAATCTCAACGCCAAGAATGTGCTCTCCGACCCAAGTTGGGTAGGATGCTACCATATGGCGGAGTATCTATTGTAAATGATGCAATACATAAAATAAACTCAATGCCAAGCATGTGCACTCCAAACCCGAGGTGGGAAAGGCGCTATCATATGGCGGATATACTAAATGCAATACAAATAGACTGAACAAGGGCAAGTCTCTTCCACAGCCGTGGGAATACAATGTAACTTAGCAAGAAATAGAAAGAGCTGAACAGTACTACTGCAACAGCCTTACAATAAGAAGAGTTGCCTGCCAAGAACACTGAATTAGTGATATATCAATGCTGCGATGAAGTTAAATGTATCTCCAATGCTCAATATGACTCCAGGACTCAAACCCAACTCCTAAAGCAAACTCTAACAATCTGATATGACTGAACATAGACTGAAAATGCATAAACAGCAACTCCTTAACTCACTAAATTGCTCACACAACTCACAATACCTCACCAAATGACTTCAAACTTGATGCATAATGACCCTAAGATGATGGCGACCAAGATAGAGCAGTGAAACTTCAGCAAACAGATGTTATTTATTTTTTCACAAATCCCAATACAACTCAGCAATGTAGAAACCCTCAAAAAAGGGCGATTTGACAAGATAAAATCCAATACTTGCAAATAAAATCTGAAACTCACCAGAGAGGGGCGCCCTAGGGTGAGAAAGACATATGTAAAGTACCCAAAACCAAACAAAAATCGTGCAATGACTTATGAGCATAAATGACCTTCAGCAGTGACTACAACCAGCAATACAAAACTGTAAAAAACATCAGAAAATCTCTTGAGTAAGCTCCATTTGCATTCTCTGAGTGAGAAGCAATCTCAATATCAGCTAGGTGTTGTCTTTCAAACACGAAGTCTGACCCTTGCTAGGAGGTATGCGTTCCTCGAAGCTCCTTGCCTGAAAACAATCCAGCAGCATAACGATATGGTAAACAGAAGATAAGAAATGAAGAGCAACTGCCTCCTTATATAGACTTGAGAAGGCTCTCCAGAAACTTCTAGAAGATGCGCCCTAAAAGCACATGAAAATAATTTTAATTTATTTCCCCTTCCTCCAGGATAGGCGTCCATGTCAAGGAGAATTAATTCCCTTTTTAATAAAATAAAACTCTTCATCAAAGTTGGCGTCCCCCTTAAGCATATCATAATTTTGGCTTTGGAATTATTTAAATTATCTCCTGATGAGATAATCACCCTTGAAGTCCCCCTTTTAAAACAACTTAAAGTTGCAATGCTAAGCCAAGGGGTTATAATATTAAAATATAACATTATAATATGAAAATAACTTATCTCTCCATAAAAAATGCACCAAAATGCCAGAAACATCAATAACAATTGAACCGCCAGAAGGAGAGAATCAACTGAACTGAAACCAGCCTGTCCACTGCCAAAAATAGAATTTACTAAAAATAGTAAATTTTGAAAGTTACCCGGATCGAAGCGCATGCGCCACCATTGCGAAGCTTTTTGAAAACCTAGAAAGAATCCGCAATCCGCAATCCCAAACTCCAGGATGTAGCCGTCATAACTTACTAAAAATAGTAAGTCCGGAAAGGTTGCCCGACACAGTTGCAAATCATACCTCTGCGAAGCACTCTGAAAACCCAGAAGGAATCCAGAATCCAAACACCCAAATTCCAACAAGCAAAACCCTGAATCTTCAAGAGAACCCACCAAACAGTCGGAAACCCTAATTCTGCCTCTGACTAGCCGACAGCACCTCGGGGATAGGCCATCAATCACTAAGAAGTGCAGTGCTAAAAATGGGGACATTATAGATGAAGAACACAGTATTGAGGGCCTTTCATGATGCACCCATGGTCGGACGTCCAGGGTATTTGAAATCTTACAGGAAAGTTCAAGAATGTTTCACTTGGAAAGGACTTAAGTCAGATGTCCTTCGATATATCAGAGAGTGTCTTGTTTGTCAGCAAAATAAACAGGAGCACACCTATCCTGCTGGGTTGCTTTAGCCACTTCCAATTCCTGACAGGAAGTGGGAATGCTTGTCGATGGATTTCATTACGGGCTTGCTGAAAGCCCAGGGTAGAGACTGTATCTATGTAGTTGTTGATCGCCTCACAAAGTATGCTCATTTCTTTCCGATAGCAACCTACATATTCAGCTACACACAAAGTATGCTCAAGTTGTTTTTCCGTGAGGTGTTCAGGTTGCATGGGCTACCTTGGAGCATCGTCAGTGACAGGGATAGTCGATTCTTGAGCCACTTCTGGTAGGAGCTATTCAGGCTTTGTGGGACCGAGCTTAGTCTGAGCACTAGCTACCACCCGCAGACTGATGGTCGGACGGAGATTGTGAACGAGTGGGTGGAAGGATACCTCTAAAACTATATAGCAGGGCAGCAAAAGGGTTGGGTGAAGTGGATTCATCTTTGTGAGTTCTATTATAATACCACTCACCACATGTCGATTCAAATGTCCCCATTCATGGCCTTATATGGTTATGAGGCGCCCAACTTTCTTGATTTATTGTTGAGTGACAGTAGAGTGCCCAGTGCTGGGGATCTCTTACAGGAGAATCAAGATATTATGAGAGCTCTCTGTGAGAACATTCAGAAGGCACAAAATCAACAAAAGCAGTATGCGGACAAGAGGAGAGTTGAGCGTTCTTTCGAAGTTGGGGATATGGTGTATCTGATGTTGTAGCTTTATTTCCAGTCTACTCTCAGGAAGAGTGGTGCGGAGGAACTCAAGCTGTGGTGCTACGGACCCTTCAGGATCATCAGATGGGTAGGCGAGGTGGCTTATGAGTTGGACTTACCGGTAGATAGCAGGGTACACAATGTATTTCATGTGTCACGCTTCAAGAAGGCATTAGGACATCGTGTTGTTCCTTCCACAGCTTTACCACCCTTGGATGATGAGGGGAAATTGATTCTGGTATCTAAGGCCATCTTAGATGTTAGAGAGAGACAGTTGCGAAGACGGGTCATCAGGGAATATCTAATTAAATGGAAGGATTCTGTCGCATAGAGGGATGCTATATGGGAGAAAGAGGACATAATGATCTAGAGTTTATAATTGTTTGGGAACAAGCAATTTCGTGGTATGCATCGTGATGTCCCTCTACTAGACACCAGACGCCGTAAAGGATTACTCATCATGTCGACCTCCTGACTAATGGTTCTAGATAGAGGGTCACTTGGATGGGCACTTGGTCATTAACTTGCAGTGTTGATCACCAGAGTATGGTGGCAGGGTGAATTGTTGCGTTTGGCATGATACTTGTGCTTAAATTTATGATACTCACCTTTTATTTCACCATCCTTGGCCTAGGGACCATGTGTCTTTAAAATGAAGGGGTCACTTTATATTTTTCAGTTACTATTCATTCATAAAGTGAAAAAGTTATAACTTAAGTGAATAGTGCTCACTTTTTATGAGCAGTGTTTTCAATGTAAAATTATAAATATCAAGTGAAGAAGTTCGACCCTCCTCATGCATGAGTTATTTTTGCTTCATTGACTTGGGAGTTTGGCTTTGGAGGAAGAGGGAGGCTAGGGTTTTCTGATTTCTTGCAGTGGGTAAGCCTGGAGTGGCTTTGTTCTTCGAATTTGAGCTGCTTGAGGGTGTGAAACACCACCTTAAGGTTACTAGTCAGTTTTTGGTTGCTTTATTTGGAGACATAAGTTGCTGTTTGCCAGTTATTCGAGCATTTTTTTGGAGTGGGTTGTGGCTGCCATAGACTCAAATCACGTTTGCATAGGAGCTGTTCGCTTTTGAAGAGTTTTTGGGGCTGTTTTGAAGAGTTACAGCCAGCTGCCTTCTCTTGAGGGTTTCATCAGCACAAAGAAAGGAAAACGCGTATCTTGAGTGGCTGCAACTTCACCAAAAGGGGGCGCCCTTGCCCTAGGAAGCCTTCCAATTTGGATTTTGGTGGGAGAAGTCTGTATTTCAGCTGGTGTGAGCAATTTAGTGGGGTTTGGTACTGTAGCAAGTTACTATTCACAGTGTTATATGGTTGTAAGTTAAAGTTTAGTGTACTATATATTTAGTTTTTAATTAGATGTAAGTTATATGTTTTATGCAACTTATTATGTAATGAAGAAGTCCTATTTGGCCACTAAATTGAGCAATGAACTCAAGGTTGTTTCAGTCGTAGTTGGAAAACTCGGACTCGCCGCGGACTCGGCAGCCCAAAATATGACTCGGACTCGGGGACTCGGCACGGACTCGGGAAAAGACTCGGCAAGGACTCGGCAAAAAAAAAAACCGTAGTTTTACAAAAAAACTAGAACAAATTAATGCATTTAGAGAACATAAGAGCCTAATTTGATTATCAAACACTTATAATCAAAGATTACACATGTCATATGATCATCAAACACTCAATAATTGAAATTTCATCATTCATAGTCATCAAATACTCATAGTTTCAATGTAGAACAGCATCATAAATTTATAAATGTTTAAATATAATCATGTCAAAAAGAGGAAAACATTAACAACCACATATAATCTACATCTTCCTTTTTCCCCTCCCAATGGTACTCAATTTTGGAGGCCTAGAACTAGAAGGTGCCCGTGCTATAGTATCCAAACGAGGACTAGGAGATCGAGAAGGAGAAACATGATATTCGAATGTGTCTTCATCGTCCTCCATGGCATCCAATCTTGTTGCTTCTTCTCCTGCTGCTCTCTCTAATTCAGCAAGATCCTCATCAGTAAGGAAGACATCAGCCTCATCATTTTGTTCATCAATAGTCCATTCACCATATGGATCAATCTCATCCAAGTCGATGGACTCATGTGAAACACCCTCCACCTTTCTAGTTCGAAGGCGAAGGTTGTATCGAACAAAAACTAAATCATTTAGGCGCTGCTGAGTCAACCTATTCCTCTTCTTTGTGTGAATGTTCTCAAACAAACTCCAATTCCGTTCACACCCAGAAGCACTGCATGGCTGTGACAAGACACGTATGGCTAGCTTTTGAAGATTTGGTGTGCTAGCACCATAGTTCTCCCACCATAGATCTACAAAAACATGTTTAAAAAATATAAGTATTAAGAAATAAGAATAAAGTAAAGTTTAAAACTTTAAACAATCTATATGTAAGAATCAAGTTTCTAATTTCATTTTTTACCTGGTTGTTGTTTTCCTCTCCTTTCAATTGCTTGTTGGGAGGAAAAGAGTCTCCCCTTTGCACCTTTGTAGACCTTGAATAGATAAAAGAAAAAGTAAATCAAATATAGAAAATTCATAGATAGTCAAGGCTCAACATTGCAAATTCATAAATAAGATGTAACAAATCTCACCTCCAACTCATCAAGCACTTTATCTCTCAGCTCACGATCAGGCACCATCCTATCAATGCATATGACAAGACCTTCCATGACCTCCTCATCCGCCTTAAATGTGTCCGAGAAGTAGAACTTCGGATTCAAGAAGTAGGCAAAGGCATGGATCGGCTGGTGGAGTTGGTGTGTCCATCTCCGATCAATGATGCGCCATATGATTTCATATTTCCTTTTGTTTCCGCCATAGTAACGTGATATGGCCTCTTTGGCCCTATCCATGGCCTCATAGATGAACCCCATTGGCATGCCATCTCCATCCACCATACGAAGAACCCTCACCAAAGGTTCTGTCACCTAAAAAAATGAAAACAAATGTTAAATCATAACAAATTAACCCCTCAAAAAAAAAAACAGCAAATAGATTATCATGTATAATTTATTTTTGTTGATTGCTACTTAACCCCATCAACTCCTCTCCATTTTTGATGAATGTCTCATCAAAAACTATGGCAACAATCCTCTCCCCTTCAGGTCTATTGGAAAATGAGGACTCCTTCCAAGCATCAGACACGAACATTTGTTTGAGATGATTAATGGCACCAAGAATGCTTTGTAATGTGAGGAAGTGGCTAGCAAATCGTGTCACTCCGGGTCGCACAAGGTCCTTGCCATTTGTAAATTTCCTCATCAAAGAAAGCACCCAAGTATGGTTGTAGATAAATTTTGTAACACTTTTTGCATCTTCAACCACACTTTTGACCCATGAAATCTTCCCAATGTCCTCTAGCAATAGGTCTAAACAATGTGCAGCACATGGAGACCATGCAATTGTGGGATACCTCTCCATAAGTAGTCTACCTGCAGCTACATATGCAGCTGCGTTGTCTGTGATGATTTGGACAACATTATCAACTCCAACCTCCTGGACCACCCCATCTAATAGATTGCATAAAGTCTCAGCATTTTTAACTTCATGGGAGGCATCTATTGATTCTAGAAACACCAATCCACCATTAGAGGCCACTAAAAAGTTAAGGAGAGTTCTATTTCGTCCATCTGTCCACCCATCAGATAAAATGCTGCAACCTTTTCTTCGCCAAAATTTTTTTTGCTCATCAACCACAAACCGTGTATTCTTTATGGCTTCCTCTAGCAATGGCCCACTCAAATCTTTAGATGATGGGGTCTTAAACCCCTTTCCTGCAACTGTAAGGGCATTCACCAAACCTTCCCAATATGGGCTGTTTGCAACATTGAAAGGTAGATTATTGTAATACCAAAAGTTTGCAGCAGCCATCCTAGCTTCTTGATGCTTTTCTTTATTCCAACCTGTACCTTCAAGTGAAGGTTGTGCTCCTGGAACATTACGTGGAACAAAATAATTTGGTCCTGATGAAGGACCCTGAATAGCAGTAGAAAAAGAACCATCAGGACTCTCCCCAAAAGATGAATGTGGAGCACGGAAGCTTGGACTTGCAACACCATGGGGCTTAGAGGGTGCAGATTGGGATTGAGATCCACTCATCGCTGATGTTAGGGCATCTTGTGTTTTTTGTCTTTCCTCTTTCTTAAGCTCATATTCAGCAAGAAGGGCCTTCATCTCTCTAATGATCTTAGGAGTAGTATTCTTGCATCCCTCCACATTTTGCCTAGGGATTCTAGCAAGGTGGTATTTTAATCTGTTTATTCCTCCTGTCATCCATTTGTTGCATTCATGACATGTCAATTCACCTTTTTTATTTCCTGGAATTGCATACTTCCATGCAGGGTCTTTTTTTACTCCCTTTGGATTTGAAGACGACATTGCTGTTTCAAGTTCAAAATGAAAAGAAAAATCAGCTAGGGTTTGCAAAAAAACAGCAAATAAATGTGATTCAAAATTTCAAAGTTTCAAACATTTGCAAAAGAAAAAAGATGCAAAACCAAGCTAGAAAGTAGAAAGAATAAGAATTAGGCTATTAAGGAAAAGAGAAAAAAATTTGGCAGCATTTCCCCTTATTTTTCTTGATTTTTTAAATTTTGAATGCAAAAAAATTGAAGAAAACAAACAAAAAGCAGTGTTAGATCACTTACCTTGCTCGATTTTGACCTTTTTGGTTCGTTCTCCCTTCTTCTATCAATCCCACAGCAATTTGCAGACCTGGTTTTCAAGAGTGACAGTCAAAAAATGAAAAAAAAAAGCAAAAAAATCGTGGGTTTTCCGGGAACCCCGCTTTTAACCTCGGGCCTGCCAGAGAGTCTCGTCGGACTCCTCGGTCCTGGGATTGCCGAGTCCTGAGGTCGGACTCGGGAGTCCCGACCCAGGACTCGCCTGGACTCGACTCCCGAGTCCGCGGCGAGTGGACTCGGCCAGGGTAGGGACTCGCGAGTCCGCGGCGAGTTGGCCGAGTCCGCAAACTATGCAGTGTTTTGTAGAGGTCCACAGTTCGAGTCGGATCTAGATGCCCAAATCACCACCTTTGGTAACCTCTAATGGTTTGCTCTGCCAAATATAAGATTTATCCAGTCCACGATAACGTGTAAGAGAGTTTTATGGTAAAAACTGTGTTTATTTGCCATTTTGAAGCACTGCATCTCTGCATAATCCAAGAATTGGGTTTGCCCTCGTTCAGTGAATGAACCCACCTGACCTCAATTGTTTAGGGCACAGTCAAATTTCTACCCATATAAACTCTGTAGTTTATGGAATCACTGACATGAATTTCTGGCTTGTCTGTGAAATATAGTAACTCCTTGGTCTCTGTTTCTGCAACTAATTTACCAAAATCACATGTAGTGTCATTTGAAACCTTTTTGACAAGAGTTGTTTCAATCCCTCCATATGTATACTGTACTATTTACATTTCTCCCAGAGGAAAGCTACAGCAGATATCAGAGTGCATTACAAAAACCTCTTTTAGACTGTTCCCCATTAAAAGATCATGGAATTTAAATAATGTGCCTGCTGAACCATATGAGGTTTATCCTAACAAAGACGCAAGCTTTTTTAACCAAGCTATTTTTTGCATATCCTGCTACAATTTCAATGTATGAAACTGCATTGCCTTAGGCATTTATTTGAAATGCCTTAAAGCCTCCGCCATTTGAATTGATTTAATATTAATCTTCGTGTATCCTATTTCAAGGAGTTTGAATTTGAAGGAAGAGGCAAAGGATGTAATATATAACAAAACAAAGCAAAATAAAGAACCGCAAGGAAACATGGAGATAAAAAATTGACTTATATTTTATATATTTTCAAAGCATACAGATATTTGTAATCATAAAACCAATTACAGAGCTGCTCCTCTTTCTAATTTTACTCAAAAAACACTGAAAATCATGGTCGCCTGTTTCACTGGCTGCTTCAAACTATTGCTGCTGCAAAAATTGGCATCTGCCCTTCTTTTTCTCTTTTCATACGTACAAAAAGGACTATATTGAGCCTACGTATATACCCAACAAGGGAAAAAGAAAAAGAAAACATTAATTACAATTAATTTTTCTGCAAGGGAAAATCTGAGATAGAGATTATGAATTTATACTTCATATACAAGGTATTTTGTCAAGCAGTTTGCCCGCCTTGTCTGTGCCTCCATGTTTTGCATATATGTCTGGCAGGGCAGCTGCAATAACATTTGACAAAAATCTACTCTCAATTATGCTATGATGGACGTCCATGCCCTGTTCTAAAGTTCCCAGTTTGGCACAAGCAGGGAGGAAGCTGGCAAAAGGTTAATAAATTTGGCTTTACTTGTGACAGTTATATTTTCTCAAAAGTTCTGAAGGCCCTTTCAGTAAATGCATTTCGTGCATATCGTGTAGTCAATGAAGTCCATGAGACCACATTTCTTCAAGGCATTTTGTGAAGTAGTTCATGTGCCTTATGCTTATACATTTTGCATACATGTCATCCAATGTCCCTACTGTCTTCTACAACTCCCATGTTAGCATAATGGCAAACAGATAGCAAGGGCTTTCTACAAAGCAAGTAGTGCACAAGCACAACAACTATAACAAAAACTCAACAGACTGACATCAGGGACTTTTACCAAGATTGCCAAAATTGTGAAATCCTAGAACATCAACAGTTAAAACCACTCGCATTTTGCATGGCATGATGAAGAAGGCGAAGTCACGTGACACTCGCAAAGCTCATTTGAAACCAAAATTGATCTAGTCATTTATGTGCTCATGTGGAAAACCTTATAATGGGAGACAGATTATCAATTCAAATGAGAATTTGAAAAGCACACTGCAAACTTTTTTCAAAACAACAATGGATAATTGAAAATTGGCAGGGCACTCTAATTGAACTAACCGCCACATGGTATGGAAAAGGCTTCAATTAATGCTAAGAAGGATCACACCTCTATACCAATTTGAAAAACAGATTCAAAATTTGAAAAATAAATTAGTAAAAGTTATTAGTAAAATAAACTAGTGCTTTAATAGAAAAACCTCTATAATTAATGTTTATTTAAAGAAGGAATTTGAAAAATAGAGATTCAAAATTGATTAACCTAAAAAACGGGGGCTCGTAGACCAAGAAAATGGAAGCAAGAGGGCACCGTCTATCCTGGCAGCTATTTTGCTATTTGTAAAGGCAGCAATTCTTGTACAGGCAGATATTTTCCCATTTGTAAAGTCAGTGAGCTACACCACCCACACTGCTCTCTATGCTGCTCTCATTGATTTTATGGCGGACGGCAACTTATGCGTTGGACAAAGCAAAATGTAGATTACTGAAGAACGAATCTACAAGCAACGGGACCTAATCCTTGCCAGGACAAGATCAGACCTAATCAAATTCCACTAGTTTTTCACCGAAGCATTCAGGATTATTGTTGGACTTAAATCATTGCTCGGACAAGAGACCTACAGAGTTACAATCAACTAGAATAGAAAAAAGAGAGCAAAACAAAGATAATTAACTAGCAATTGCACCATAGTGTGCAATGGGTATGTCGAAGAGGTGTGGAAGATCAATTAGGAAAAAAATTGGTCCATTTTTTAATACATTTGTGCAATACATGAGGTCAACCGTTAGGTAATTTAGTAAATAATGTTGTTTATTCAACAAAGGTCTTATTGTAGAAGTGCTATATTCAAATCAACTATGCATACACTTAGAAGGATCTAAACATGACTGAAATAAAGTCTCTAAATCGGTAAGGTGATCAGGATTCATTACCAACAAACTCATGCTATTTTTGCAATAAGGAGAGAGGGAGAGAGAGGGATAGAAAGAAAGAGAAATAGAAGGGGGAAGAGCGGGAAAAAGAGGTGGGTAAGGAGATAGAGACAGAAATAGAGATGGAGATGGAGAAGGGTATGTAGATAAGGAGAGGGAGAGAGGGAGAGATAGAAAGATAAAGATAAAGATAGGAAGTGATCTATATAGAGAGAGACAAAATGGGAGAGATGTAGTAGAGAGATAGAGAGATAACAAGATAGAGATCGAGGGAGATATGGATGGATAGAGATATAGAGGTATGGACAGGGAGAGGAAGAGGAAGAGGGAGACAAATAGATAAAGAGATAAAGAGAGGTAGATGGAGAGATAAATATGATATAGAGATATGTAGATAGGGAGGAAGAGATATAAAGTAAGAGATATAGATATAGAGGAAGAGGAATAGGGAGAGAGAGATAGAGATGTATAAATGATCAGATAAAGTGATAGAGAGATAGAGATATAAGGAAATATAGATAGAGAAAACTAGAGACGGGGAGAGGGGGAGACAAATAGAGAGAAGTAGAGATTGATAAATAGAGATGGAGAGAGGGAGAGAGAAATAGGGGAAGATAGAGGGAAAGAAAGAGATGTTTGGAAAGAGAAAGAGAGAGATAGGCATATATGAGAAGATAAAGGGAGAGAGAGATAGAGATAGAGGTGGATATATAGAGAGGGAAGGAGAGAAATGGAGAAAAGTAGGTAGAGGGAGAGAGAGAGAAGAGGGGAATGATGAATAGAGATAGGTAGAGGGGGAAAGAGGAAGAGAAATATGTAGAGGGAGAGAGAACAAGAGAGAAGAGAGAGGAATATATAGCTCAATATGTAGAAAGGGAGAAGGAGAGATATATAGAGAGAGTGACATAGAGAGGAGAGGGATAAGGAAAGAGATAGAGAGATCAAGAGATTGAGGTAGAGAAAGGTATGGCTAGAAAGAGATAGAGATAGAAAATAGGAGACATTTTGGGATATATGTAGTGAATAAGAGAGAGAGAGAGGGGGTGGGAGAGAGGTAGAGAGGGATAGAGAAGAAGAGGGGGAGAGATCATTTACCTCTCTTCACACCTACTTCAACACATTCAACTCATTTAATGGCCCAAATTCGTATGCATTCATTCGTAATCCCTAGATAGATCATTTCCATGGCATGCATGAATGATCTTGTATGCCATAGATCTAGCCTAAAATTATTATTATTATTTTTTCTACTGACCATTGAGAACTAACTTGGTATGCAATTGTGTAACAATTTTCTATGTATTAGTATTTAAAGGCATACATTTCAACATCCTAAAATCATTAGATAATCATTTGAATTCCTAGAGCATACAATAATAATTGGTTTGCTAAAAAAGCAACATTAATAATCATTTAGAGAAATTGTATGTGTCCCTATAATTGTCAATATTAAGAACAATTATAAAGTTGATCTTTTTCCACAAAGTTGATCTAAGAGAGCTTGTCCCTAATGATTTGACAACTTCCTTAAGGTATTTTTAAATACCACCATTTCCTAATGACTAGTTAGAAGCAAAGGAAATAGTGAGTTAAAAATCAAAGTATGAAATCAATAGGATTATATCTACACAAAATAGATTTAAATAGTATAAAAATGATCCAAAGCCACAAATTCAATCCATAATAAGAGAATTCTACTTAAAATCCTAGACAATAAATACATTTAGATTATTTCTTTTTCTATACCAAAAACTAATTTTATAAATTATCAAATTTTATTCATCATTATTATATAAAAAATTAAATAATCTAAACCTTAACATTTACATTTCTTAATTAGAATTAATTACTTTTAATTATCACTTCCAATAACTATCATTAATTCTTATTTCATAAAATATATTAAAAGAAATAATAATAAAATAAAATTAATATTTATTAAAAAAATGATATCTTATTTGTATTAAGAATTGCCTTTGCTCTTTAATGTTGAGCGTGCTAGCATTGCATTGCTATGAGAAAAGAAAACTTTTTACTCTATTTCTCAAATATTTATTTTATTATTGCTTATAATTTTACTTTGTTATGCATTTACTACAATTCTCATGAAATATCAAAAGTGATAGATGTATATTGTAATTAATTTATTGGTTGGGTTGTGACAAAGCCTCTCTTGCAACAAACCTTCTCTAACAACCAGACATGCATAATATTGAGGTAAGTTGCTTGGCATGGTTTCAACAAGTACTTTTTTATGAATCTAAACATAGCTAAATCATTTCTGGTTTTGTTTTATTTCATTCTAAAACAATTTTGTTGTGCTAAACAAAGATGGTTTGACCTATGTGGTTCCTATTTTCTATTGTTGTGACTTTGTTATTGATAAATTGAAGATGCTCCCTTTATAGGTAATATTTTTCTTCATTTTTTTAATGAAATTCACAAGAAGACTTGTTGGCACCCTACATTTTGTTGCACTTCACAAACTTCATGAAACATGAGCTGTTGCTAGTTTGAGAGCTACAAAAATTTATGGTTTGGGCATCCTCGTTGAGGATTTACAGGTGTTGGCTCTTGTACGAAAATTTTCCCTATCTAATCAGAATAATCTTAGGCTCTATTTGAGCCTAAAAAAATAACAACATTCAATGCTACATTGATGATTTTGCGCTGCCAGGATGTGTCTGATAATGTTACACCTTTTCTCATGTTAGCAAGGGAACCCATAAATACCTCGAGTAGATAGGTCTTTTAAGGCAATAATATTTTGAAGTATATGTAAGAGTTTTTTGCTTGAAAATATTGAATTATTTTAACAAATGTAAATGATGAGGTTGGGTTTTAGTGAATGAACCATGACACTAGGTAGTGGGAATCATTTAAATATGTTTGAAACAATATAGTAGCCTGTAGATCTTTTTGTTTGGATGAATTATCTTATTATTAATAACTGTTTGGCTAATGGTTATCTATGTAATTTTTTCGAACAAGCATATTTTTCTTGGAGTTCTATTTGAGGCACTTGTTGTCTTTGCCATTCAAGAAATCAATCCAAGATGAAGGCACAATTTCTCAAAAGTTTCATCCCCCTCATTATGGTTCTAATGACATGGTAGAAAAATTAGAAGGAGCCACATTTCGTGATGTATTTCATATGGTGGAGGAAAGCTGGAAACAAATATCCCAAGCTCTGTTTGTAGCAGTTGACAACATGAAAATTAGTGAAGGGAAATCAAATGGTGAGCAGGGTTTCAATCGTAGATCATGCCTTCTCGAAAAGGGTGAACCTTGGATTTTAAAAATTAGCTTACTCTACTTCATATTGGATATACCTTCGGCATAAAAATAGTAAGTGTGGGTCCAAGTGTCCTAAATGGCCTTCATAAGGCACACGACAAATAAACTAGGACATTGAGTTGAAGAGTATTGAAACAAGCACCAAAAGGCCTAACAAAGAGCCATAGATCACCCTCAAAGGCCTCCCTAAACACCATGTTAGCCTACATGGATCAAGTGATAGGCTAACCATTATGTCGTTGACTGCCTAGGAAAAGGGCACATTACACTTAGCCTAAGCATTTCCATCCTACTATTAAGAAGCTAGATGTGATTTCCTAGCTCAATTGATAATATTCAATAGTTTCTAGTAAGCTTTAAAGAAGGATATCCACCTCATATGAAAATTACATTTGAAGAGGATATGGATGAACAATTTTCTATCTTAATGCTCTAAATCTAAGCCCAATGAATAATTTTCTGGGCTCTACATATTCTATGAGAAATTTCCTTATGAGTCCTAAAAAAAATAATGTATTTTCTATACACCCCCGTCTAGGTGGTATATGCTAACTTAGATGGATATCTTAGGTTCTTTTTTAATGAAATTCAATGGGTTTGATTCCTTTTGTATCCATTGGATACATTATTTTCCAAAATTTAGGTCACCTTTTATGACTTATGTAGCTCAAAGCATGAGTCATAGATATCTTGATATTGATAAACTTCCTTCCTTAACCTTTGAAAAATTTATTCCATCTATGATATTTTATATGATATTTTTTTGTTATATTTAGTCTCTCCAAAGAATTTTTTGGGTTCATGATCATCATTTTTAAAAATCTACCTCACTTTTAAGTCTCATATTTCCCACTTCATGATTAATATTTCATTATTTCTACCCTTGTAGTGACTTAGTAGCTCAATGAACCCACAAGCCATTCATTATCCATGTAATTGTGTAGGTGACTTTCTTCTCTATAACAATAATGTTTCTATGGGCCCCACTTTTCCCTTGCCTCCTTTCCTTTCCAAAGGTTTTCACTAATTGCATCACATTAGCAACCTCATAGATGTGCTACTTATTGATCTGCTAAGGATATCTAATGGTGTTATTTATTTTCATCGTGCCTATTATATTATATTAGGATTAACCATGTGGTGGGTCCACTTTTAAAAAATTCAAATATATTCCCATTTTAGCATCCTCCTAGATGCATTAGTTATTTATCTACAACATTTAATGGTTTGAAGCTTCTCAATATCCACAACTATCGTATGAAGATAAGTACCCTTTATTATCTTCATACAAAATCCATATATCCTCGCTGATTCCCTTTATGATTTTTTCAATTTTGATTAGCCCTTCTAACCAATTGGTTACAACATGATGTATCATGCTCCATCCCACATCTATCACCTATCTACTCCTCTCAAAAATTTATTCCCTACCCTCCTAATAGTTGCCATGGTTAGTCATGTTCTCTCACTTCCATATCATACAATATTTCATTATCCAAGATAATAGGTAGCACTTGCATGTTTAGAGGCCTACCATGGATTTGAATATTTGTAAATAAATTAAATATCTAATGGCATGTGAGACCTCTCATACAATACAATATAGTAGTAGTCGAAGATAATAAAGTAGATGTCTTACTTATTTGGAAGTTTTCCTTTTTTGTCTCTCTTCTCAATTATTTATTCTTGAAAATTTCCTAGGCTTATTTGGTTGCACTTTGAGGACAAGGACTCTTATGGTTGTACAAATATGGGTTTTTTCCTCTTGTAGAAATATTTTAGCTTTTTAATATAAAATAATCCTTAGCTTTCTATAGTAAAAAGTTAATTAGTTAAGGTTAGTTAACTTGTAAGAGATGTGAATAATTTTTAGTGTTTTATATTCTCCTACTAATAATATTAGAGAGTGCCTACTCTTTTTATCCTACATTCAAGTATTCTTATAGCCCCTAAACTAAGGTGAATTATTTGTGCATTTAAATATCCACTAGCCATATATGTAAATTAATTTTGTTCTATATAGGTATATTTGTGTAACATAAGATGAGGTGCACATCCCACAATAGGTGTGCATCAATAATAAAGGAGAGTTGATTACATATTGTGGAGAAAGCTAACAAGTCTCTTCTCCTTGCCACTCTATAACCCACCCTTTTTATTTTTTCTCTAACCTTATCTACATCTTGAACATTTTTTCTCCTATTTATTTTCCACTTAACTAATTAGCATAGGCTATGGTAGTCATCATAGTAGCTTCTATAAAGTGCATAATTTAGGTGTTAGTTTAGCATGCACAACTAAGGGATTAACATCTAAATAAAAACCCTATCATGTGCATGCATATTAGGCTTTCTTATATAATCAAAATGTGACCCACTATATTGCTTCAATATTAGATGAAAGAGGTTCATTTCATCAATATCATACAAGTAGAGATTGAGGGTTGGGAAACATGTATAGATAGGGTTTGGGGTGTTTTTTAGTTGTATTACAAATTCTCTATAGATCGCATTATAGGTCAATTAGAGGAAATTTTGTTCATGATACTACTGTTGTTAGGGTAATGAATCTATCTTTTTCTACACCACATGGTTTTATATCATGTGTCAGATCTTCATAATCCTTAGGGGGACTACTTATTCCTTAATATAATGTAGTTAATATATAAACAATGATCACACCAAGATTGCGTAGGCTTAGTACAATCCTACTACACTTTCCTAAAACTACTTTTTGTGCACCTTTTAGAAATACCACAACCCTACTAAAAATAATATGTATCTATAAGAGCCTTCCATTACACACACATATTAATTAGGATAAATGTTATTAGGGATATTTTCCAACAAGTTTTTATGGGCCTATATGTACAATGAATTTAAAAAAAATAAAAATCTATTATGACATATTTTTCATACTTTATCTAGGTTTCCTATATCAAGGCTATAATGTATGGTATGATAGTCAAAACTATTTTTGATTTAGATGTAAGTGTAAGCAATTCCTTTGGTTGTCAGGGTATAAATAATATAATGAGTTATAACAATATAACTAAAACTAGGTACAAATGATACCTAGTGAAAATGGGGAGGTATTTTAATTAAAATAATGTATGCAAAGAGAGTATCAAACACATAAATTTGAGGGAAAGAAACTAAATTAGTACTTTGTATTAGTACCATATGAATGTTCATGTAAGATGCAAATGGTTTATTAAGTGAATCATCAAAGCATGCATATAGTCATTTTAGCAGTAGGTGTAGAAATGAATTCAACCTTTTTTGAAGGTTCTTGCACAATTATTTAAAAGTTTTTTTTTGAATTGTGAGTTTCCTATATATTGGATCTTCATAGGCACTAGCCAAAATTAGTAGTTGGATTTCCATATTTTTTTATGTATCTAATAAGTGGTGATCACAACCATAAGGTGAACACACTCAAGAACCTTAGAGTTCATGGTCATCTATGAGCATTTAAACCCAAATCAACCTCTTTTCTACAAGATTTTTTATCCTAATATTCATGGGTGAAAATTCATTACTAATGGTTCATTCACACATGACCTTGACTTATATGAAAATACTTCAAAATAATTAAAATTCTACCTACTAATGGATTTTTAAATTTTAGAAGGGATGGTAGTGTGTGCTAAAAATAAATATTGTAATATTGTCTAACTATTTTAGAATGTAGGAAGGTAATGAAATGACATATTTCTTAAGACAACATGGTGTACAACAAATGAATTAACAATATAAAATTTGAGCTACATATATAGACTTCTATAGCCTTACAAACACATATAACTATTTTTTCATTTCTATAGTCATTCAAACATTTTTGCAACCACATATCTACTTCTCCAATATGCTCCCTAATTTCATGAGTAACCCTTTACAATGTTAATAGTGTGAACTTTGGCAACCAAAAGTATTCTTAGTTGGTAACTAGGGCCTTTGTTAACATCTATACACTTGGTCAACAATAAGCAATCATCTATGGCCAAGCACTATCTTCATTAGTAAACATTAAACATGTAAACTTACCTAGGCATAAAGGTGAACATACAACTTCAATCAATATAGACCAACAAAATCATGCAGGATTCTCCTCCATTAGACATGTTTCTTATGATAAAGTAGAATCATTAAAATATTTCTTCCTTTGTCCCTTATAACAATTCATAGGATAGATTATGTCATCCTATACCAATTTTAGCCATTTACTCTTAGTTCTCTCATGGGATTTTGTCCACCATAGTTTGACCTACTCCTTTGTATACTTATCCTCTTTATTCCTTCTCTTATGGGTTTTAGCATCAGTATCATCCACCCCCACTAAAGTTTTTCATCTCCTTTTTCCATTCATTACTTTATCTATACACTCTTCTTCTATATCTTCATTTAATATTTTACATAATAGCTTCTCTTACTCAAATGTAAAATCCTCCTCCCAACTTAACTCTATTTGCATGATGGAATCAAATAATTTATCTATTAGTTCTTCTTTGCTTTTATATCCATCCATCTTAGAGAATATTTTCTCTTTCTCACAAAGCTGACTACATCAAGCTCAATATCTACTATTTCTATATTTTGCACCACCCAAGGGTACTCTTTTTCAGTCAAGCTCCTTCTTTCATACTTTGCTTCTATGTTTCCATTGACATTTGCATGTTCTCTAGAGGACAAATCATTGTTACACCCATATCTAGGAAGTTCACTCTTGATAATTGAAAGAATGTCATTTTAGGCATAAAGAGGGTAATTGTGTCCATTATTTTTCACTTTTTACATGTGTATCATTTATTTTTACCAACTATTTATAAACTTAAATTAAACATAAATTGTGTATGTTCTTCTTCATTTTATTATTGTTTGAATCAAGAATATCTTCTATCTTTCAAGAATAGTATCTCCCTTGACCCCGCAATTCGTTGTTGAATGTTCTTACTCTACCAACCATTTAGATTTGAATTTGACTCATAGCAACTTGAATGGATAACCAAAAATCACTACAAGTTTTGAATTTGAAATTTTAAAACTTGAGTTTAATATTAATCAATTTGGGTCACTCAAAAAATTTGTACATATAAACTTGCATGTCATATGAGAAAATTTGAGGATCAATATCAACCTCTAATAATAGTTACAGTTATAAGACTAGTTATATTCCAACTTCCAACAATTATTTTACTGTTTATACATTTGCATTATATAAAAAATATAAATGAAATTAAAGTGTTCATCTATAAGATAAAGAGACTACAATTTTCGCCATTACAATAATAAATTCAAATAGTTATACATTTCCTACTAAATTCATAACACTATATATGTTACTGTCAAAAATCTAAAAAATAAAATAAATACCTTTCCTTTTCACTAAGCTATTTTAATCTATTAACTCATATTCTACCCATTATGAGTAAGTTCAAGCAATAAGCAAATGTATTATTCTAATCATATTTAGAAGAGATTCTTATTGAAAAGAAAGAAAATTAACACATCTACTCTATTAAGTCAAACACTATTGTTTAACGAGTCCTTAGAAGGCACATTTGATTAATATTTATTATTCAATCGAAAATCAGAATACAACAGACTTTTTTTTTTTAATAAATTATTAATAAATACCGTCAAATATGTATACCCTAGTAATTGACCTGCATTAGAGTTTTATATGATTTGGAAAGTGACCCCCAGAAATTAAGTCGTCCTCTAAAATCCCCTTCCGAATAATTTCTTGGAGCATAAGACAAAAACGCGGAATCAAGTCGAAGATTAAATATTATAAAATTAATAGGAAGTTTCGGTAAAACTGCAGGGAAAACAAGAGCAAACTGATATGTTCAGCGTTTGTTTGCACGACACGGCAATGAATAAATCTTAATCGAGGTGGCTGCTGCGTAATTTCAGTTTAAGTCGGTTATCCGGAGGAAAGGCATATAAGGGGGGCAATCCTACCAACAACAAACATAATTCAATAAGCTAAACCTCTGTAAGAAGAAAATTCAGATGAAGATTAAGATGAAGATGGCTGGTCTCCTACTCTTCTTTCTATTTGTATTCCCTGTCTCACATTCTTCTCCTTCTTATAGTTCTGATGAAGAAGCTCTTCTGGCTTTTAAGCGTTCCCTCTCCCTTGACCCTTATAATTTCTTGCTTGATTGGTCTCCCAATCATTCCTACTGCAATTGGACTGGTATTGCCTGCTCTTCTCGTCATCAGCGTGTGGCTTCCATCAATCTTACAGGTATGTCTTTAGTGGGCCCAATCTCTCCTTTCCTTGGTAATCTTTCTTTTCTTAGAGTACTTTCTCTCTGGAATAACAACTTCCAAGGTCATATCCCACCTCAATTAGGAAGGCTTTTTCGCCTTAGAATACTTAGATTGTCTAGAAACGAATTGGGAGGCTCCATTCCTTCTGCTCTAGCAGGCTGCCATTCTTTGCAAGTTCTTATATTGTCTTACAACCATTTCACAGGTAGCATTCCTTTTGAGCTCGGTCTTCTTTCTCAATTAGAGACCATGGCATTAGGATCAAACCAATTAATAGGTACAATCCCAACTTTCATAGGTAACATGTCATCCTTAACTCAATTGGATTTGGGTGGAAACAAACTCCATGGTGGTATTCCTATTGAGTTGAGTATGCTTACTCAACTCATAGTGCTTTCACTTGATACTAACAATTTGACAGGATCAATTCCTATTGAATTGGGTATGCTTACTCAACTCAGAGAGATTTATTTTGACAACAATAATTTGATGGGTATGATTCCCATTGCCCTTTGCAATTGCACTCTTCTCCAATATTTGTCATTACCTAAAAACCAATTAAGTGGCCACATTCCTCAGGAGCTTGGCAAACTAGTACAATTGCAAGAATTATATTTGCGTGAAAACCAACTCACTGGAGAAATCCCAACCTCCCTCTCTAATTGCACTCAACTCCAAGTGATTTCCTTATAATTTAACCAACTTAGTGGCACAGTTCCCATAGAGTTTGGAAAACTACTCCAACTTGAATGGCTTGGTTTAGCAGTAAATCATCTTGTGAGTGGAAGTAGTGGCTTGTCTTTCTTGACAGCCTTGACTAATTGCTCCAACTTAGAAAATTTACATTAGTCTAATAACTACCTCAGTGGAATCTTGCCCGCTTCTATTAGTGAGCTATCAAGCCAACTCTACTCATTGACATTAGGCTCCAATAAAATTGAGGGAAACATACCAAGTGGCATTGGAAACCTCACAATGTTGGCAAAGTTAGACTTATCTAACAATCATTTCAATGGGACCATTCCATCCACACTTGGTCAACTTTCAAATCTTGAAAGATTGTATCTTGACAAAAATAATTTACATGGGAGAATTCCAGAAAGTTTGGGTTTTGCAAAACGACTTGGGGTGCTATCACTAAGTGAAAATATGATTTCAGGGAAAATTCCGCATTCTATTGGTGATCTTCCACAACTAAGATATCTTATTCTTCATCACAATCAACTTTCAGAGAAAATACCTGCTAGTTTAGAGAGATGTATTACTTTGGAAAATGTGGATTTGGCTTACAATAGACTAGAAGGATATATACCTCCTGAATGGGAAAATCTTGCAAATCTCCAATTTTATTTCAATGTTTCTAGCAATTTATTGCAAGGTTCTATTGCAGTATTGAGTAAAATGATAATGGTCCAAGGTGTATATGTTTCTCTCAACAACTTCTCAGGTGAAATTCCAAGTGCATTATCAAGTTGCACAAACTTGCAATATTTGAATCTTTCATGGAATTCATTTGATGGCACAATACCAACATCACTTACAAATCTAAAAAATCTTCAGGACATCTCTCAAGAAATAAATTGTCAGGTGCAATCCCAATGGATTTTCAAGAAATGAAAATGCTTCAACATATCAACCTCTCTTCAAATAACTTATCAGGAGAGGTTCCAAAGGGAGGAGTTTTTGCAAAAATTGATGTCTCTGCAGTGTCAGGAAATATTGGCCTTTGTGGAAAGTTTTTTAATTTACAACCATGCCTTGATTCCAAGCACAAGCGGCTCTCAATCTCCAAAAAAGTGATAATACCAATTGTGATTGGCTTTCTAATCTTCATTGTGTCTTCTGTACTATTTATAATTTTTTATAGGAGACATGCTAATCAGAATACCATGGAACTTAATATTGGGCCTAAGAGAATTTCATATGAAGAACTTGTAGATGCAACTAGTGGTTTTTGCCAGACAAATCACTTAGGGGATGGTAGTTATGGGTCTGTTTATAAAGGGGTTCTCAATGATGGCACAAATATTGTTGTTAAAGTTTTCAATTTGCAAGATGAAAATTCTCTCCAAAGTTTTGAAAAAGAGTGTAATGTGTTAAAAAGAGTTAGACATCGCAATGTGATCCAAATCATTTCAACATGTTCCAATCTTGATTTTAAAGCATTAGTTCTTCCATTCATGTCAAATGGAAGTTTAGACAGATGGCTATATCCTGAGGGAGGAGATGAATGCAAACTAAATTTGAGTGATCGGTTAAGAATAGCAAAGGAGATAGCACAAGGAATGGCATATCTACATCATCATTGCTTTGTGCAAGTCATTCATTGTGACCTAAAACCTAGTAATGTGTTATTAGGGGATGACATTACTCCATGTATAGCAGATTTTGGTATTACCAAAATCTTGTTTGGGAATTCAATGGATTCACTAGCATCTACAAATGCACTCAAAGGATCAATTGGGTACATTGCACCAGGTATAAATTTTACATGTTACTTTATGAATTTCCAAATTATGTTGTATTTTGTATCAATTTTTCAAATGTCTTGAGATTTAATAGTTATTATATTGTATTGTAGAGTATGGAATGGGTGGAAATATTTCCACAAAAGGAGATGTATATAGTTATGGAATTCTACTTTTAGAGTTGTTGACAAGGAGGAGACCTACAGATGACATGTTTATAGAAGGTTTCAATCTACCAAAATGGGCAAGTAGAGATTTTCCAAATAGAATAATAGAAGTGGTGGACAAAACCCTACTTAGAGATGTTAATGAACTAGATCTATCAATGGTATTGGATTTCTTTACTCAATCTATACAAGTAGGATTGATTTGCACAAGGGAATTGCCACAACAACGTCCAAATATGATGGACATAGTTGAGAGATTAGAAAAAATAACAAATACTTTCCTTGGTACTTCTAGAGATTTTCATTTGCCCATAGATATCTCACCTTTTCTTGAGAGTACAAATGATAAAAAAAATTCTATTGAAGACTCATGTTCTTCTACATCTTAGCTATACTCTTGAACATTGGCTCTTCACTCAACTAAATGTAATTTTTAATTATTATTTTTAAATAATATTTCACATGAAATAAAATATTTTAAGTTTTTTTATATGGGTTTAGTCCCAATTTATTTTATTGTGAGATTATATCAATAGGAAGTGCCTAGTCAACAAAAAGCTGGGGGATTCAAATGTAGTGTGTAATTTTAAGTCAAAACATGTTTATTGATTGAGGACATATGTATAGAAATATAATAAAAATTTAAATAAAATTATTGTAAGCATTAATTTCTAAAATGTAATATGATTCTTATCTATAAAGATCATAAATTTGACATATGCATATATTTAGGTCATTTTGGATGAAGTTAATTATTGTATTTAATAGAACCACTATTTCATGAAGTGAGAAAATGATATAAAAATTCATGTATCTTATTTATAAAATTATTTAGAAAATATTTGAAAGTAATAAATGTATTCAAAAGTCTGATTATTTTTCCTAAAAATAAATGAAGATTATTAGGATTTTGCCACTATCAAATCATTGGTAATACTTGTTTGAGCAATTTTTTTATGAAAAAATTAGTTCGGGATATATTTTTTAATGTAAATTATATTGAGCTATGAAATAGATTCATATGAATAAAGTAAAAAAAAATCAATTATAGTTGTTTCTTAGAATATTGTGTATGTTTATAAATAATACTAAAATTATTGAAATGCCATCTAAACATAATTTACTTTTAATATAAAAATAAAATAAAATGTCAAATAATAAGAAAGATCTTATAACCTATAAGATGAAATTATAAAGCCTAGTTCTCTTATGATTTTTTAAATTCAATTAATTAGATTTTCTCTACTTTGAATTATAATCTTACATTGACCTTTACTGTGAAATTGATAACATCTAATGTACCTCTTCCCATATATTATGCAACCAAATAATATATTAGATAGAAAAAATATTCTATTTGCAACCCTCTCTATGTAAAATATAAATAACAAACCAATATAAACAAAATATGAGAGAAAATGAATATTGTACATGAAACTCTCTACATGTAAATTATAAATAGGAAGCTAAAAAAAGATTGCAAGTTTTTTATTGTCACATTCTATTTCCTTTTGTCTTTCTAAGAATGTGATTCTAAATTATAAACTAAATAATGAATATAATTTTGTAAATGAGAAAAGGACTAGTTAAGCACACCATTCATATGGACTCAAGACAAATTGGGGATATTTCTTAGTCTACACAAAGGTTCTTCATTTAAAATGCATACCCTCTATCACTCTTCACATTTATTTCAATCATTCACACACTAATCATAGATAGTAAAAATAAGAACTTCTTCATCTACATAATCATTCACACTAATCATAGATAAAAATAAAAGCTTCCTAGTCTACATGTAATTCTATTTGGTTTAACGAATGTTCCAACTTAATTATAGTCAATCATAAATAAGAATTTTATAGGAACTTCTTATATATATATTATATGTTTATGCATAGATGACATCCTAATATTTTGCAAATCCTGTTAAGATCATTTGACGAATTTGGAATACTTATTTTATATAGATAAAAAATTTGAAGCAGTCTCTATTAAATGTGAAAAGAGATCCTAGATTAGATAACTAGTAAATTATCTCAAATCAAGCTTTTCTTTGCTTAACATTGGAACATGAACTAATGAAGGTTTTATGATTGGCTAACTACCTCAAATGAGAGCCAATCTTCCCGAGTTTTGTTCCTTTATTACAAAGAGGGAAAATTTGATGAGTGTGATTTAATTAACCTAATTGATATAAGCTCTAATATTAAAATATAAATAATCACACACATGGAAACATAAAATCACTAAAATGGGTATAGATTTGAGATAAAGTAAACAAATAATAATGACTATAATAAATGGAATAACATAAGATAAAGTTGCTTTAGGTATGAAATCCTTGTTGAAGTGATTTCATACCATAAGTTTTCACAAAGAGACGATGGAGAGAACAAAAATTTCCTTGAATACTTGCAAGGGTTACTCCACATAACAAAATAGAGAGTTGGAGCAAGCATGTAGAGAAGAAGTTGTATGTATCTTCATAAATAGTGCATAATCATTCACAATTCACAATAGTTCATAGTAAATCATCATAATTGTCCAAATGGGAGTGAAATAATTTCTTATATATGCATACCAAGTAATTTTTTTGAGTCAAGATGATAAGATACCATTTTCTAGACACCAAAGGCCAACATTGTAATTCATAACTTTAAAAAATCTAATTTCTAGAACTAGGGTGCCCATCATCTTTGTTTGGGTTTTTTTCGCTCTAGAAACTCAAGGATGTCAAAGAATTAAATATATTTTCCCAATCTGATCTTGAAATGAAAAAATATGAATATAATTAATTGTACATACAAAATAGGGTACCAAACCTAATATGAAATTGCCAATTTAAGACTCTACAATCTTAAGCACCAAAATCAAATTATACTAGAAAAAATATAATTTCTTATGAAAGAATATTAAAAATGATGAATTATAATTTCATTCCCATATCCAACGAAAAACAAGTTAGTTTCTAGATGTTTTAGAGAATAAATAGCTATAAGAATGTGTGGATATCCTAAATTATGTAAAGAGCTTTTAACATGGGTATAGTAATGATAGAGGAATGCCACAATAATTACTAAAAAAAGATCAAGGGTGCATCTAGAAAAATAGAAAATTGAAGTAGTGAAAAGAATAAAATTTTAAGTAAACTATTTTCCTATTGTATATAAATTATTTAGATATAGCTTGGGAGGAATTATATGTTTGGAAAAATATGACAAATATTATGTTTATCAATCTGTTAGTGGATTTTTTTGTTGATGTTGTTAAAAATGGATCTCTTCTAATAAGAAAATCTATGTTATAAATAGATGTTTGGAAAAATTGCATTAAGGTTGATGCAATCAAAATAATTCACTATCTAAATAGGGTGTACTAGATTTTTGATTGAAAAGGATAATAAGTAAAAAGATGCAAGAGGTAAACATGTTCAATGGAAATATTCTTTTAATTAGTTTAATTATGTTTTTTAGAATATAATAGGTAAAAATATTGTTGTAGATTTTCTCATCCATTGCCCACCTACTACTCTTATGCATAATATTTTTCTAAGATTTGATTCAATAGGGTTAAAAAAAAAAGATTTTCTAATTTGAGTATTCCAAATTCTAAGTCAAATTATTAAAAGAAGGATTAACATTCCATTTGATATTGCAGTAATTTAGAAGCACTTGGGTGTTGTTTACACAACCAAAGATAGAAATATCAAAACTATAAATTTTCAATATTTTTTATGTTTTAGCAAATCACATTTTTAGAGGCCTTTAGAGTGGAATTTGGCTTGAGGACTTCCATTAGTTCTTTGAAATTTATTGTTGTAGGATTTCTTTGCAAGGAAATCAAAATAGATCTCTACCTTTCTAATGGTTCTAGGAAGTTTAAATTTCACCCAATGGGGTAGAAGTTATGATTGTGCACTAATTTGCAGTACCAAAATAAACAATTTTTGTTAATTTTTTTAATTTAGTTAGTTGTTTGGTCCCCCCAGCTATCCTTTTGAATTCCATGAATGTGATGACCTTTGTATTTCATGCAAATGCATGAATCTTATTTTGGAAGTGAATAGAGATGAATTTTTGGGGCATACATCTCTTGACAAGTTTTCCATATTATCCAATTTTATAATTTCACAATATTATAGGTTCTCTCACTATGTATTGTTACCTCAATTCCTAAGTGAATTCATATCAATAGTATTAGCAAAATATCACTCTTGTATCTCAGATCACACATGGTCAACTTATCAAAGGTTGGGATTGGAGAAACAAAATCTATCAAATTATCTCCCTTTGATACACACACAACTAAAAATGGGTGAAGATTCATCAAACCCCTTCAAGGTGATGTGATGTAGATCAATGATTAAGGATCCAAGAATGGATTTTCAATTGTTACAACAAACTTAAGCATAATATTTTAAACTTTCAAAACATAAATTACAACAAAAATCATGACAAATCATCATTTTTATTCATGAAATCCCATACATAAACAAATATGATAGGTGCACACTCTCGTAGATGAATATTAATTCTATCTACTAGAATCATGTCCTAGTCCAATCTTTATCTCAGATTATTTTAAAAATCAACAAAAAAACCCTAGATTTTAACATGAAGTAAACACAAAAGAAAATTCCAACTAGAGGCAAGAAGATTCATCCCAAATCTATGTGCAAAACATCTCCAACAACTCACTAGAAAAACCATCTCTTGTCTTCCATCCTTCTACTCTCTTCTCTTCACTTCAAGATTTCTCTTTTCCTCCTCACAATCATGGGTATTGAATTCCTCCATACACCAACAATATCTCTACATTTTCCCCTCTATCCAGGCATGGAAATTTACCCAATTAGACCTCCACATAATGGACACCAAGATTCTTCCTGGCACCACACTCTCAATTTATAATCCCTTCCCACTCCACTTTCTCCATCACCAGGTGTTTGTTGAAAATTGAGGTGTTTTATTAGCTTAATACTTTGTAAAAATTTAAGATTTTTGATCTAAATATTCTTTCTTTTGTTAAAAATTCTTTGTGGGTGATTATCTGATTAATCCATTTTATCATTTGTAGAATGAAGACAAAAGTTGTAGAAGAATTAGACAATATATTAGAAGATACACAACATATACCGTGGAGAAACCCTTTTGGGAAAAAACTCCACCAAGAATCAATGTATTATTTAATCTTTGAAGTAGATTACAATAAATCCAATTCTTCCTTGAGATGCTTCTTCTACCTTCAACAAATATTCTTCACAACTTGCAATAAAATTGATACAAAATCTCTTCAACTTTCTTGAGACAAATAGGCTTTGATTAACTTTCTAAACTCCAACCGAGTTACAATTACAATGCTCAAGCCCTATCCCTAAAAGGTATGCCTATCTCATGCAAATAGAGTTATGCTATGAAGAACAATGTCAAATCCTCATCTTCATGCATTTGGGCATCCCAAACTGAAGTAGCAACTCAACCTATATTCTGTAAATATCTTCAAGGCTTCATCCTCAAAGTAGGTGCCCTAAAGAGGTCCCACTTAACTTAGCCTTCTGAAATATCTCAACATGCAAAGGAGTAAATTATAATAAGCCAACTTGGGCACCCAAGGTGGGTCCAAGTAATTCTCTGTTAATTGAAACATTTATCAACACCATTCATGCAAGAATGGCCATTCCCTATTAATTGAAGGTAGTCCCTATTATCTGTCATGCAACTCAAGTCATTAGCCATGCATTCCAAGTTAACTAAAGTCAACTAGCATTCAACTAAAACTAACTGAAGATAACTAAACCATAACTGAACTAAACTAAACTAAAATGCATTCAAAAGTGTTATCTCTTACCCTGAATAGTTAACTGAACTCAAGGTGAGTGTCACCTACCATGTGGGTGCCCCATGTGGCCCTATTATTTAGGAACTCATAATGGATTCCCTCACATGCTCCTAACATTTAGAATTAATTGCAAATGTCAATTAACATGATTATTTCATCAAATATTAATCTCTTCCTAATCCTAGTGTTGATGAACACATTCCAAGGACTTAGGAGATACATGAAATAAATAATGTTTAGGATTGCAATTAAATGACATCCTATTTACAACAACGTTTTGGGGTTGTCAAAGCTCAAAATAGGCCAAGAAATTATGAATTCAAAATGCTCCATAATATGTATTAAATGCTTTATTCTTTCTTGGGCGTTGTTTTTTTCTCCTCTTAGATTTTGGAGAACAATACATTAAAATGAAACTTTATTATTAAACTTCAACTTAGAAAATAAAACTCCCCAATTTAATAATTTTTTAAAGAGCTGGAGGAGAGAAAATATTTGAAGGAAAATCCCACCTACAAGACCAAAAATCTAATTACAATAAACTAATAAATAAGAGGAAAACAATTTTTTTTTTATGTGTAGGATTGCCTGTGCACTAGATGCTCCTGCATCATGATGGTTGAAGAGGCTTTTAGAAATAAATGAGAGGAGATGATGAGTCAATTTTCTTGATTGATCCAATAAAATCAAGGGAATTATCAACCAAAAGTTGTAGATATACCATTTGGTGGTCACACCCCTTTCAAGGTGCAAGTAAAATTTGATATTCCAAAATTTGAAGGAAAGATTGATGTAGACACTATGGATGATTGGTTGTCAAAAATGGGAAAAAAAATGTGAATCACTTTGTTGATGCTCTAGAAGATGACCTTCACCCTCCTCAAGATTGAATGCCATGTGAAGAAATCATGGGAAGCTAAGTTTTCATCTAGGGTAGTCCTTGATATTCAAGAATTTAATGGAGAAATAGATGGTATCCCCATGTGGGGAGAGTTTATAGAATACATCAAAGAACAATATTTTCTTGAAGACACATATGATGAGACATATATGCAGTGACAATTTCTTGGAAATAAAAATGACCAATCTATCAAGGGAATTACACAAACAAAATCCATGAATTATCTACAAAACTTTGCATCTTATATATATGGAGACACATTACATTTCAAAATATCATATTGGGTTGCATCAATAAACTCAAATGAGGATGGATTTCTTGAATGCTGAGACACTAGGAACTTTCTTCAAATATGTAACAAAAATTGAAGAGAAATTCAAACAAAAAGGAAAAAAGGATTATTTGGAAAATAAAAAACTAAAGGGGATGGTAATAACAATTTCTTAGGAAAACAAACCACTATTAGATTCTCCTCCCAATCATTAACATCAAATATGGGTGCCAAAAAGTCATAGAAAGGCACAAGTATGTGGTGAAATTCATAAATTTTTTTGGCATATCAGGAAAGACTTCATAGCTACAAATAAATTGATGGTAGAAATACATGAAGTGGAGGAAGAATCTTTTTTTTTTCTTTTTTTTCTTTTGAGAAAAAGGATGGTGAATAGATCATCGAGGAAAATCCATATACCATGAATGCTACTGCTAAAAATTTTCCCCATGAAGATGAGGAATATTTGTTTCATTCACAATTTTTTGGGTAAATGGAAAGGCCTTACATTTCATAGTTGATAGTGCAAGTCACAATAATTTTATCTTTGTTGATGCTAGGTTAAAGTAAAAAGTTGTGCCACACTTTCGGCAAACTTATCAACACAAATGAATTTAAGTATTTCTAACTAAAAACCCTTTTGGTCAAACATATGATCTTGTAAGATTCATTCTAGCTAAGTTAGATATGTCCACAAATTTTTCAACCAAAATTATTGGCTAAATACATATGTAACACCACTTTGAGGCCAATTTACCAAAAAATAAAATTATTTAAAAACTTGATATTTCAACAACTTCTACTCATGTAAATAATATTTTTAAAAATATAAAAATACTATTTGTGCATCCATAATTGTAGTTTTTAAAATTATTATTTATAGTTTAATTATCATTTATATTTTATTTATTTTTATTTTTATTAAAAGTAGCTTATCAACAAAAAACATTAGGTTGATTACCATGTCAAGGAAAAATAGTAAAACTTATTAAAAAAATGAAAAAATTATGATGCACTAGATAAAAGAATCTGTATCAAGATGGCATAATTTTTTTTATATTTTAGATAAATAGTTAATATGAAAGTTGACGTCAAATGGAAACAACTATGTTTTAATACACACATTTTAATATTTATTTAAATATATATATATATCAAAATTGGAAAAAAATATCCATACACTAAAGTCTTAAGTTATAAATACACACAAAAAAAGAAGGAAAAAAATACTATATAAAGATTGACGTCTCATGTAACTTCATTTTTCAGCATTTTATCAACAACTAAATTATAGTATTAATTTATAAAAAATCTATTTTCAAATATTTGTTTATTTATTTTTAAATACAAACATAAAAGATTTGAAAAATAAATATTTTATTAGTTTACTTCATCCCAAATTCAAAATAGATATGCCACTTTTTAGTGATTCAATTTTAAAAGTTGGATCAATGTTGGTTGTTTCCTTTATAAAAGTGTGACATAACTTTGTACTTTTACCTTGCTATTAAGATGTTGAATCTACAAAAACCTCATTCACAACCATACTTTATGGGTTGGGTGAGCCAAGGATGAGATATATGGGTAAGAAAAAAATGTTTCTTATCTTCCTCCGTCAAACCATTCAAAGATGAGGTAATTTGTGATGTAGCACCATTGGATGTGTGTGACGTGTTGTTGCGACAACCATACATGTACAAACATAATGAAATTTATGAGTTTAGACCATGTAGTGTTTTTGTCAAGTTGGGTGAATGAAAGTATCAGATACTTGAGGTAAGTCCTATAAAATTTGCATCTTTAATTAGTACAAAATAGCATAGGAATGTTTTTGCTAAAGTTGGAGCTTTTATATTGCCAATGATTTGACTTGAAGAGGTAATATTTAGGTTGTTGCAAGTATGTTGTAGGTGTTTTAATTGATGTCAACAATGTGGAGATTGTTGGTATTGTAGATGTTTTAGTCATGATGAGAAGGCGTTTTAGTGTTGTATTAGTGTTGCTAATGCAACTGGTTCACTTGGTTTCCAAGTGCTTTTGAGAAAATTTGAATAAAAGAGTGTGTTCAGTGTTGTTCTCCACATTTATTCATGGTTGAAGGTATGCTTGTGGGGTTTGGATATGATTATTAGAGGTTTTCAGAGTTTCTATATCCAGAGTTTTAGGTTCTGGATCGTGCGGTAGTAGAAGTTGTGTTTGACAGGGTGTTTTCCTATGAAGAAAGTTGTTTGGGAGAAATGAGATTGCTCCACATTTCTCCACATTTTTGTTTCTTGTCTTGCAGATTTGGGAACATGATTATAATGTTTGTATCTACTTTCCCTTGGAGTTCCACAAGCTTGGTTCATGTGTTGAAGTTCAATTGCAGTGTGTCTAGTTGCACAAAATGAATGTGTTCTTCAATTTTAGGTGGTTGTGGCAGTGTAGTATGTTGATGATAGAATATTATGGAATGTTGTGTGGATGTTGTGAAGTGTTTCTTTGTATTCCGCATGTTTTTTTTGGACTTGGAGAAGCATGTATGTGGTTGCTTGTTAGTGTTAGTGCAAGTTTGGCCAACCTGGGTGCTAGAGCTAATTACAGAGGTTGTTTGTTGATTGTGGATGCATTGAGTAGTGTGGTGATGTATATTTGGGTCCTACTTAACCCTTGGCATGGTCTACCTTCAATTATTTCCTCTGTGGAAGTGTTTGGTGCTGACCTATTTGGTGTATGCACCTCAATCAATGAAATGTATACACGAAATGTATGCTGACCTATTTGAGCTGCATTCAATTGACATAATCCCAAGGACACCATTACCAAATGGGAGATTATATATAGAATATTAGTTTTATATAGTGATGAGATCAAGAAATAAATTGAATGTCTAATCCAAAAAGGCTATATTTTCCTAACTACCTCACTCAGTGGAAGTTTGGTTGTTTTTACCAAGAAAATGTATGAAACATGAAAACTATGCATTCAACAAGATCACTGTGAAGGATAGGTATTCAATCCATCATATTGATGATCTATTTGATTAGTTAAGAGTGGCTAATGTTTTTACAAAGATTGACTTGAAATTAGGTTACCACTAAGCATCAATTGATCCATTAGATGTCTAGAAAACTACCTTCAAATCTAAAGAGGGACTATTCAAATGGATGGTAATGCATTTTGGGTTGACAAATTCTCCTTCCACTTTCATGAGGATGATGAATGATATACTTGGGACTTTCATTGATTATTTTTTTATGGTCTATTTGGATGACATACTCAAACATGAGATGACCATTTGCAACATATTGATCAAGTTCTTCAACCTTGCAACAACAAAAACTCTATGCTAATAAAGAAAATTTCTCATTTTGTATGGAAAGTGTTAAATATACTTAGGGATACATTATGGATAGTAATGGTTCATGTTGATCTTTCAAAGATAAAATTTATCATATATTTTCCTTCTAAAAACATCATAGAACTTCATACCTTTTTAGGATAGGCTAATTTTTATTGGAGGTTTGTACTTGGATTTTTACACTTGGTATGGAATACAAAACAAATACTCAAAGGAGTATCTAAAGAAAAAAAATGTTTGGACATAAGTGCAATAATGAGAATTTGTAGAACTGGAGAAAAATATATGTTCATCACCAATAATTTCACTTCCAAACTTGCAAAAACCTTTTAAAATTGAGACATATGTCTTTGCATATGTCATTGAGATAGTGCTCATACAATATAGCTATCCAATGGCCTACGATGCTAAAAAATTCTCTTATGAACTATTGTACTCTCAAAAATTGTACTCCCTTTTAGGTGAAAGTACAATTTCATGCTTTATCTAGAGGCAGTTTTAGTGACCTTTTACATCAATGTATTTTAGACATTTCCCAGCCCTAGATTTTTCTATCAACCTAGGAAAATGTGTCTATACTACCTTAGAAAAAAAATTATCAATTAAACATCATCAAATTAACTCTGAAAAGTTTCCTCACCATGAAAAAGTCCTAATTTTAGAAGAATCTAAATTCCCAAATCAAATTATGTTGAGTGTGAAATAACTAGTCAAGGGCACCCCATGGCTTAGACCAACTATTTTTCCTAACAAATTTGATATCGCATATTTGTCAGTCTCTAATTTCATAGATGTAATTTCAAGCTTGGGCCTTAGCGGTAATTGAATCCCAAAAATTCAAAGTTAAATGAGTCCACCTACACTTTAATTTATTATAAGTTCCACTCTATAAACATGAATTATTATTTCAAAATTAAGGAAGCAATTACAAGACAGTGAGACTCTACTAAAACATATTCATTATTATAGGTTTTCAAGAAGAATTTCACATTTGTTCAAGTGGCTACAATGATTATAGTTTGATGCCAATAGAAGAACATGATGGAATATAGGTTTTGGAGATTGTTTTAGCCCTCTTCAACCACCTAATTTCTTGTTTTTAGAGTGTTCTTTTCTTCAATATTTTATCTACTTGCTAGGTCCTAAGCAAGGTATTACTACATTTTAGATTTTCCTAAGGGTATTTGAATTTCATTGCATGCAACTTCACTTTTCCATCAAACATAGCATTCAATTCACCTATTTTGCATCATTCGTACCATGCATTAACTTTCACCTTTCCCATCATGTACTTTGTGTTCCTTTCATCTCTCACTTCAAGTTCATTTTCTATGTGTTCACCTCATGCCAAATTACACTTCACACCACAAATACCTGCAATTCATAGCTATCACTTCATATAATTTCAAATTTTGTTGAATGATGGAATTTAGCTATTTCACATGAGCCATACTTCAATTCACACCATCTCTGTAGGTAATTTATGTATCAACTATCATAATTATCATTGAATATTACTAATTTTATGAATATTTATCATTTGTGTGTGCATGCCAATTTCATGTTTAAATTACCACTACTTCTAATTTATGATTTTTCCCATTTTGTACATGCTAAGTGAGGACACTTAGAAAATTTAGTTGGGGGGAGGGGTATTCAAGGCCATATTCCTTAGTTTTTTCAGATTTTTTCCATTTTATTTTCTACCATTATCAAGAAACTAAAGAGTTTAGAAGAGAGAAAGTTTTTCAACAAAAAAATTGGGTAGTACAATTTATACAACATAGCAAAGAAGTAGTATAATTGGGTGATACCACAAAACAAAAGAAGAGAAGAGTAGAACTAGTGAGAGTGACTATAGATTGAGGCATTATAATGAGGGGTGACATAGTGATAAGGGAACCAACAACCCATAATTTTTTGCTAGAAGACACGAAATGCCTGCCTATCTTCTAATAGGATGGCTGGTTGGACTGCTTTTTGGGACCCACAAAATTCAATGACCTTATGACCCAAAAATTTACCAACACCTTGCAAAATGATGAGGCAATTATTAGGGGTTTGAGAGTAGATGCGTCAAAATCTATTGTATCTGAAGTGTTGGGTCTTCCAAAGGTGGGAGAAGAGTTTCCAATAAGAGTAGATGCAATTATAGCTAGGAATGAATTCTCCTTACTAGGGGAAAACTTGGACTCTTCCTTACAAGGTACCAAACACTTATCTTTGCCTTGGATTTGGGCCTTTTTAGCTTCTCATATTATTAGGTACTTAACATGTGATGGAATACAATCACTATTGTACATGGTTCATTTTAAACTACTCAGTCATTTATGCCACCAAAGGCATGTGAATGTTCTAATTTTTTGTAAAATTTGTTGAAAAGAATGTCCTCAGAGTACAAAACAAAAATAATCAATCAACACTATCACATTTTTGTTTAGTTACTTTAGTGATGAAAAGGAGCCTTAGGTTTCAATTTCCTAATGTGTATTGGGAGGATTTTTTGAATTAAAATATCAACAACATTCTTCAAATGCAAAATGAAGGAGAAAGGGGTCAGGAACAAGAAATAAAAGAACTTGTCATGGCTACTCATGAGGGAGAAATAAAATTTGGTTCCCCTACTACAACACCTAGCTGTAGTAGAGAGGAACAAAAAGAGTAGGGTTTGCAAGAAACACAACCTATAGCCTCTACTAAGCAACCCACAACTAAAGAAAATTTGAACACACTAGCTTCTAGTAAGAGGCCACCAAAAGCACAAAAAAGAAAAAGTGGGGCTTAGATACCTATGCACTTGTAAAGGGGTAGATGAAGGCCACACCATCAAGGAGGCGATCACATCACCCAAGGAAGAAGGGACCTATGAGAGGAACCGACAAAAATAAAAAATATGTAATGATTGAAACAAACATAGAATTAGAGGGGAATTCCCCTAGTGATGATGTAAAAAAACCAGTTGTACAGTCTTTATATTTTACTATTACTTCTAAATTTGATTTAATCCAATTTAGAAGATAATTTTGTTGCTATGAAGAAAAAAAGATCTCCAAAGAAGCCTATATTTGAAGGGTTTATGTGTACAGAAGAGTTAGGAGAAGAAATTTTTTTGGAGAAGGAAGAATAATTCTTTTTGGTAGAAAGGAATACAAATAAAGAACTGCAAGAATCCTTGCAAAGAATTAAACAATTAGAATACTTACTAAAAATGTATCAGCAAAAGGATAATGAGAGGGATGCAAGAATTAGGGAGTTGGAAGAAAGAATCCAAAAATTTAAGCATGGATCAAAATTGGAAATATTGGCACAACTTTCCATGGTGGAAATATATGGAAAAGTTTTAGTTCCAAGGAACTCAATCAGGCCTTTAAAGATCTCCACTAGAACAACTATTGTGTCATTAGGTATTGAATTGTGGAAGAAAACACAAGAATTTTTCCAAAAGGAAAAACAATGGGAAAAGGAGAAAACTGAGATGATATCTACACATGCTAGGACAGTTGAGAAGTAAGAAATAGATGCAAAGAAATTAAAAGTGAAAATTGAGGAATTAATAGATAAGATAGTGCAACTGATGAAATGTAGACCACCTGCTAGGGTATATACCCTATTTTTACAATAAATTTTTTTATGTTTTCAATTTTTTCGGATGATTAGTGATCTACCTATTGCCATGAATAGGGAATTTTTTTTCTTAAATACTTTCTAGATGTCTACACCATAAATGCAAGACCAATTGTGTGAATTCTACTTGCATAATTTGGTTTTTTCAGATGAAACTGCATGGAACCCATTAATGTTTGTGGGGGATCTCTAGATCAGGGCCTTGGCTTGTTTGTTAGAAATGAGCATCAAAGAGGGAAGATTTTATAGGAATATCATGAAGAGAGAAACATCTCCCTCTACAGCTAAGAAAGGAGGTAGAAAACCCAAATGTAGTGATAGATTAATGGTTGAATCTCTTAGAGCACAAGGGAGTTGCAACAAAGATAATAGACTTCAACAAAAAAGATGAGAAACGAATGAAGGGAATAACAACATAAGGCATAATCAAAGAGACACTTGGATTTTCTCAAGGTATATGGGAGGAGATCACACCAGAACTAAAGAAGAAGGAACCTCACTCCATTTAGAACTATGTGGTAGTGTTACCAAGTTTCACTTACAACTCAATTTGGTAGAGTTGAAGCAATTGATTGCATCAAAAGTGAAAGGTATTCCAACAAATTTATACTAAGGATTAACCATTGTATATGAATTCTTTCAAATGGAATTTAGTTTTTATTATGCAATGTTTTACAACAGAGGGAAATTACATAAATTACATGGTATTGCTACCTTTAATTTATTTTGTAATGAAAATGTATACAACATTGCATAAAATTTTGTTGTTTTATTCTATACAAGAAAGAATGCTTGAATGTCCCAAACAAGCCATGGGAATGACTAGTTAAATAGAACATAAAGGAAAGCTATATATTTGAAGATATGAAATAAAGAAAAACACATGGAAAGAGAATATGTCCATCATTGCTTGTAGTAGAATCTTGTCTTGATCTTCTTTGTCTTTAGCTCCTCCTTGCTCCCAATCTTTAGATATACCTACATCATGATGGAAATTTTTGGTTAGAGCTTTGGATATAAACTTCAACCATATGTCTTACCAACATAAATATAGCCTTCATTCAGGATGTATTAAATCAGTTATCAATTGTTGCATGTATCAAGAGAGCCTGAAAATCAAACATCACAGGAGCATTGAGCTTCACTATTTTTTCTAACTTATTTTTTCATTGTGAAGGTACAGGTTCATTATCATTACATGATTCATCTTGTTTGACATCATAACATGTGGTGGAAAAATGGGCTCCCACAAGGGTTGAGCCCAACATGCTGCCCTCTAGATCTTGAGAGGGGTATGAGATAAGCAAGAGACATTCAAATTTTCAAACAAAAGCATATTCTATTTGAAGATCAATTTATAAGGAAATTGAACACATTTTCAATTCATGATAGCCAAGTCAAAGGTACAATGAGGTTACCCCCTTTCACTTAGGAATGGAAATTATAAGTGAAAAATTTGAGTTCATTTAAATTGCTTAAATAATGTGCAAAATTGAGTAAAAGTACATCATTTGCATCATGGTTTTACATCATCTATTGGTTGTATCATCATCATTTCTTGTTTTTTATATCAAATAAGATGCATACATTGATGGTACAACCCATTCATTAAGTGACAAAAGGAACAACATATATAAATGCAAGTATGGTCGCCAAAGCATTTACCACAAAAGAATACCATATCTATAATGGGATAGCCATTAGAATAACATAAGGAGCATGAAAAAAAGGTACATGGAGACAAAACATAGTATAAGAAAGGGGTAAATCAATTATGAGGGATGAAAGAGTGGACAAATTTCCATGTAAAAATGTTTTCTAGATAATACAAGTTGTATGCAGCGAATAGAGTGAATAGTGGCTTTGTCAGCTAGCTATTTCTACATAATGCCTATGAGACTGAGATGAATCCTTAGCATGAGGAAAGACAGTGAAAATGAGTTAGAGAAAATCTCAGCCTACATTTGAAATGAAATCTATATTTTTGTAAGTAATGAAACCTTGAGCCCTCAAAGAAAGCCATGAGAAAACCCTAGAAAATTCATGGTTTTTACATAATACATGAACATAATGAAAAACAAATGGAGGGTTTGTTGTTTCTTTTCAAGATAGTGAGGTGGAAAAGCTCAGCCAAAAAATGAAAAAACCTTTAATACAGTGAGAAAGACACCCAAAAAGGTCGAGAGTCTTGGCTACAACAAGGGTTTTTTGCCCACATGTTTTAGGAAATACAATAATCAATTCACAAGATTATGCTATTCATAAGCCATAGCAACAAACAGGTTAAAAGGTACAATTTTTTATTTGAAACCATAACCATATAATATAAAACCTTGGGTTTTTATTCCAACCCTCTTGTCCAAAGAAAATGCACAGGAAGGTTGAAACCCTAGCTCGTATGGAACATTGAAATGATCTTTACACAGTGATAGAAGGAGCTACAATAGGTGTCAAGTCTCAAGTTTCACAAATGAAATAGAGGACTCACTTCATTTTATGTCAAAATCTAGGTAGGAAAATATACAAATATCATATAAAAATCAAAGCTCAATAACTATGATGGAGTCAAGGGTTTTGAAAAACCCAAATACTTGCAAGTATACACCAAAGTGACTCGGCCTAAGGAAAAACCATCGAGCATTTATAGGTATGGAAAAATCCATAAAATGTTCACATATGAAACTGAAAGGGTCGAGAATACAAAGGTGAAACCCTTGTGATTTCCAAAAATCTCAAAATAAAAACACAAAGATAAAGAGCCCTTTCACCATTTTGTTGAGGATTCAGAGCATCGAGTCAAATGAAAACAATATGTAGGAAATAGAAGGGGTTTCATTTCTTTTCTATTGGAAGTAAGCTTATGTCTAGAGAAGTCAAGCATAAGATCATGACAAAAGATGCAGAAAGCTAAACATACCATGCAGTCTGATATATGTTTGCAAAGGAGTTTTTTCAATAAAAGCTTCAGATTCTCCATGAATGCCCAAGTGAATCCTAGTAGTGGCAGCCACAAAAAAATGGAGAAGCTTCAAAAAGCTCCATGATGGCTTGAAAAAAGCTTTATAAACTTTGTGAGAAGCTCGAACATCAAACCCTAGCATGGCGAAACCCAAACCAACAAAGCAAAAAATTGCTAAGTGCAAAATGATGCAAAAAGAAAGGAGGTCGTAGGTGTTTTGTTCTAGGATTTCCTCTTGCCCTAATTTTGGCCAACATTTTTATGGGTGTATTTTCACATTATTTTGAACTTTTATGACTTGTTTTACAGCTTTTTGGTATTATTTTGAGTCCTTTGTGCATTTTTGAAAACTTAGGCAAGGTGCCTTAGTTGTTTTTTCTAATTTTTGAGAAAATCAAATACCCATGTGACTTAGGAGTCACTAATCCTTTGAATAATAAAATCATATATGCCTTGCATACCTTGTTTTTTGCAAATTCATGAATCAAAGCCAAGGTCAACCTTTCTTTCTATTTTGCAAAACTAAAACTGCAAAACATTGTAAGACTTTATTAAAGCAATGTTTTATAAATTTCTTTATTAATTGCCAATTAAAATGCAGGAAATAAAAACATGTGCAAAATATGCAGAGGCAATTTTAGTTTACTTGCTTTTTTTTTGCTTAAGTCCCCATTATGAAAAATGGAAAGATGGAGTTAGCTAAACCTTCTATTTCTGATTTTTAGTTAAAACTGAGTGATTTTTAAATTCCTTTTAGGTTGATCCACTTGGGAGGGAAAATTTCCACCTATTTTCAGTCATTTTGGATAAGTTCTATGCCCTCCTTTCATGGATTTTTCCTTCTACTCATGAGAGATGCTTTCTTACTATTTTGGGATTGAAGTTAGCTACAATTTTTTGCTCCGTGGCTCTTAGAAAGGTTTTTGAGTATTAAAAAGGAAAAAACTTAGTTTTTTCTTAGTTCTTGCTTCTTCCTCTCTTGAGTATTACAAAGAGTTTGTAAGTTTTGTAACTTAGATTTTCACAATATGATGTAACAGCTCCTTTAAGATCAATAAAAGAAACAATGCATTCCTTTTCATGGTTTTTTGTCTCATTTTGTAGTGGATGATTTGATGTTTGATTGTGATTCTAAGTGTTGAATCCTTTTTCATGTCTCTTTATTACAAATATGTGTGCAAAAGTTTCATGTAATGCAGGTTTTATGTTGTGTTTAATTTCAAACCTTCATACAAATCACTTTTGCATTGCATGTTTCACATGAAATTGTGAGAGTAAATGTTTTGAGAGTGGATTGTGAGTTGAACTAGTGAATAAGTTTAAAAGTTTCTGGTGCATCACCCTTTAAATTTTAGGATTTCCATTTCAATTATTCTTCTATCCCTTTTTCTCAGAGAAGTTAGTATTTTTAGGTGATCTACCAAGGGAACCAACCCTCTCTAGAGATTCATTCTTGCCATAAGTCACCCACAACTTGAGAATGTTTCCAAGTTACATAGGATAGTTGAGTCTAGTTCAAATTGGGTGCAATCCTCGTTCATAACAGGTAGTAATTGGTAGGTCACATAAATAAATTTTAATTTCCTACAGAAATGGAGTTACTTGGTTCCCACTTACCTGCTATCCTGCTATCCTCCTATTCCCTATACCACACTAGATAGGGAATAAATGAGAGGAAGAAGTAGCAACAGAAAAGAAAAGGTTGATAAATCTCTCAAATAAAAAAAATTACTACTTGAAGCATGGAAAAGGAGTGGACTGTGTGGTGGATTTAAGAGAAATGGACTTGCAATATAACCTTCAATCTTAAAGTTTCTTGAGGAAAAGCAATAGATTTAGTTGGGGGGGAAATAATGGGCTCAATTAATGGCTAGTTTTCCTTTTACTATTTTATGCTTTAATCATTTCTCCTGCTAAGTTTCAAAGACATTACCAAGACTTGACATACCTTTTATATGAATTTTATAGACTTTAAAGTAGACTTAAGTATGTGTAAATAGAAATATATTATGTTGATATATTCTCGTATGAATGCATGAATGTCTATGGAATTTAGTGTGATTCTATGTTTAAATTATGATTGTTAATAATGTGGATGCCTTAGGAATGAGATTAACATCTTGCAACAAGAAAGACTATTAACCCATAGTAACAGGTTTTCCAGCCCATAGCATAAGGATTGTAGATGATTGTAGGGGAGAGGTGAAAATAGCCAAGGCACGAAACTTTCATAAGGGAACAAAGGTCATCATTTATTGATCAACAATAAGTCACCACATCATACTCTTTCTCACTGAATAAGACCACCAGGAGGAGAAGGAGTCTATTCTCAATAGAATTGATCTATAATGTGACTATTCTCAAGAACATGTCTCTGTCATAGAAGTTAACCATTAGGCATAGAGTTTTAAATTGGTTTCTCTACCTCTATTTCATAATTATTGTTTTTTTTGTTTTAGACTAAGTACTCTTCCTATCTTTGAGGGAGAGTGGATGGTTACTTTATGAGTTTGTTTATCCTCACAGACCCTATATATTGGGATTTGTTGTCAAGGAGTAAATATAGTTTCTAGTAGTTGTTCTAGTTGTTAGTTGATCAAGTTGATAAGTTAGTTTTTATCTATTATTAGTTGCAACAATAGATATGTGTCATTGAATAAGAGATCTTTAGTAGATTCTTGTTGGATTGCATGTAAGAGTTCAAAGTTTATATGCAATTAAGGGAATTAGTTGATATCATGAATTTATAAGTAAGTATGTAGGTGTTGAAAAATTCTATAGAAGTAGAAACTCAAGCAAGGGCAACTTGAGGTACTGCTAATCCACTTAATTTCCTATTGTTAGATTAAATGATGCATTGTTGAAATTGGTTAAGGAGTTTCAAGTTAGATGCATGTGTTGTAATTCATGAATTCCATTCTATAATTTTGGATTGAATTTTGTAGCTTCATGTTAGTTTCATACTTCATAGGAACTAGCTAGGAATTAGTTTTTAATAGTTGACAATTATAGTCTTGAGTGTTAGGTACTTGTAGCATAAGGTAGTAGTTTATTCTTATTTCCCTTGTTTTTTGAATTGGAAATTCATTACATCTTCTAGCTTTTGCAGTATTTAATACATGTTTAATTTACTATACTCCATTGATGTAGGTATTTCTAGATTCCATGAACACATATATTGTGCCAACACTGTCTAAAGATTATGATTCCTTGGTTGACAATTAAATGTGACTTCTTGTGAAAGAGAATTATTTAGTTAGGAATTCATCCTCTGAGTTGTGTGTATACCTAGTAGCACCAAGTTGATTAGACATTAGAGAGGCTTTACATCTATGATCCTACCACAAGAATTTTCATAAAAAATCCCAACCAATTTGACGTGGTGAGATTACTACCCCGATTTCACCTTCATAAAGCAAGTGGAATCAAGGGGCATACATCTACCATCAAATTTCATTCCCTTTAGAATTTTTGGGACACATTTTTTGTATGTGCAAGATGATTTGTGAATTTATAATGATTTGGTTTTATAGGATGTGGTTTCTAATGTTGTGGTTTTGCATATTACTACACTGGGGGCTTTGTTCTCTTTTCTAGAAAATGATCTATATCCTCTATAATATCCTTTTGAGTATCATTTTATGATGTAATTTACTTTCATTACTTTAGCTTGCATATGCACGTAGTGTCATGTGTGGCCACTAAAGTAGGGGCTAAATGTAGCATAAAAAATTGTACTTAGGTGAAAGTACAATTTCATTCTCTATTTGGAACCAGTTTCAATGACATTTTACATCAATACATTTTAGATACTCCCAACCCTAGATTTTCCTATCAACCTACGAGAATGTTTCTATAATACCTTAGAAAAAAATTTATCGACTAAACATCATTGAATTAACTCTGAAAAGTTCCCTCACCATGAAAATGTCCTGATTTTAGCAAACTTTAAACACACAAATAAAATTTTGTTGAGTGTGAAAGAGATATTCTAGGGTGCCCCACGCCCTATATGAGCTATCTTTCCTCAAAAATTTGATTTACCATTTTTTTTGGTCTCTAATTTCAGAGATGCAACTTCAAACTTGGGCCTTGGTGGTAATTTATTTTGAAATTTCAAAACTAAATGAATTGGACTACACTTTGATTTATTCTCACTTCCACTATATAAACATGAATTATTATTTCAAAATTAAGGAAGAAGTTACAAGACAACAAGAACCTATCAAAATATATTCATTATTACAAGTTTTAAAGAAGAATCTCACATTTGTTCAAGTTGCTACAATGGTTGGATTTTTTATGCCAATAGAAGAACATGATAGAATCTAGGTTTTAGAGATTTCTTTGGCCCTCTTTAACCACATAATGGCTTGTTTTTAGAGTGTTCTCATCTTCGATATTTGATCTCCTTGCTGCCCTAAGAAAGGTATTATTACATTTTAGATTTTACTAAGGGTATTTGATTTTCTCTTGGGTTGGTCTCATCTATCTCATTTAGGAATACTTCTCTAACAAATTTTAGTAAGGTTTTTAATAATTTAGCTCACTACAGCCTTAGGTGCACTTAAGGTTAAGAGCACACACATTGTTTCATTAAATCAATTGACTATTCATGGAGGTAGAAATACCAAAATGAGGGTTTGACCAAGGAAGACTCCTCTATAGCCACCCATTTCCTCTCTTTATTGATTTTTTTTAGGTTCAAATCCAAAGAAAAATATTTTAGAGTAGGATTATAGAAGGTAGACCAAGAGTTATAGACTTGTGAAATCAGATCCAAAAAAGAAGGATCTCAATTTGGAGCATACCATGCCCTAGATTGGCTATTTCAACCTCAATTTTTTGTCATAGGTGCACAATTATCTTCCATTATCATATTTTATTTTAGTTTTTGAAAATTCAGTTTTGTCAATATAGAAAATTTGTGTTTTTAGATTAGGTTTCATAGTCAAGTTAATTTCATAAATCCACATTAATTCAAATAAATTTCCAAGTCAATAAAAGAACCACATCCAGGGAATATTGGCTCTCCTCTTACGTTATTATCCAATCCTTCATCCTTTTTGATTTGTCTTCTAATGTTATTTGGAAAAGGATTGATTTTAGAAATCTAAGCACTAGACCTAAGGTCTCCTTTTCAACTAACCAAGTACATAGGTATCTTATATATGATAAGGAAATGTATGATATTGTGCAAGCCTAAAAGCAATGGGAAAAATATATTCTATGAAAAAATACTCTTATCTATACAAATTAAAATCCTCTACAATTCTTGTAGATATAAGGGAAGTTACATAATGATATGCATAAAAATGGTATACCTACTTGCAAAATTTTCATATTGATATTCACCACAAAAGGGAAGTAGTAAAAAAATGTAGAATGCTTTTGTAGATCCCTAATTTCAACACTTACTATGGTGTTGGATTCTTGTGACCATCAAACAAAAAATTAGCTTTAATTATATGACACTGATATTAATTTGTTTGTCTACAATAGGCTACTACAAGGTAAGAAAGTCCTTGTTTTTTACTTGCAAGATGAAATTCTTTTTTACATGGGTCACATATATGTTCCTAGTAGGGAACAATATGAGAAACACATTACAGTTGTGTTATAAGACACTTTGGAGTAGAGAAAACTATTTTTGTACTTCAAAGGTATTTTTACTAGCAACAAAAGCAACATGATGTTACTTCCTATATTCAGTATTATACAACATGTTCCATTGCAATGCATACAAATCATAAGACATGATTGTATATGCCTTTTCCTACCTCTAACAGGCCTTAGCAATTAGTCTCAATGGAATTCATGTATAACCTTCCAACTATGAAATGGGGTCATGAATTTGTATTTATGGTGGTAGATTTTTTTGAAAATATCCATCATGGTAGCCTACAAGAAGGGGATCTCAACAAAAGACACTTCCAATATTTTCTTTGCCAATGTATGGGTTCATTTTGGATTTCCATAAAGAATCATCTTTGATAGAGATAATAGGTTCATCAATGATTTTTGGTTTCCACTTTGGGCTATAATATGTGCCAAAGTCTATTGTATTCCATCTATAAACAAATAGGTAGACTATGATGGTAAATAAAATGATAATTCACATTCTATAGATGTATCATTGTAAACATCCTCAAACATGGGATGAGAGTCTCCCATATGTAAAAGACAGTTGCAATTCTATAATACATGGCCCCATAGGGAAAATCCTATTTGAAGTATGTCTGGGGTACTAGTCATTGAATTATTTGGATGTGCACTTCCATCCATAAAAAAAAGAGCTATCACCACATGAAAATATAGAGATAGAAAAAGCCTCCAATTTTTTTTGAAAATATTTGTCATATCTAGTATCAAGGTCATGATATGTGCAGCATACCAATTAGAAGTACAATGAGTGACATGACCAACATTGTACAGATCATCACTTTCATGTTTGTGACAAATTTTGGCTTCATCTCCAAAAGGAGAGACTTCAAGGATCACATAGGAAATTTTTCTGTCTTCTGTATGGGCCATACACTACCCTGAAATAGGTTGGTGATAATTCTTTTCAACTCAATTTATTACCATTTCTAGGGATACATCCTATCTTTAATATTGAATTTATATGCCCATACTTTCCGCCATTGTTGGATACCTCAAATATTGTTGAGTAGATTCAAGATGTAGAGTTGATTCCTAAGACTAATTTTCCAGTTGGAAATTATTGGATTATTTATTTTTATGTGAATATTTTGAAAATACAACATATTCCTCTCTATCATGTCATTTAGGAAAGATAATTACTTCATCAAAGCAAGTGGTTTAATAGGGAGTCTATTGCCAAATGATTTCATTATTTGTTGTAGAGTGTTGATGCAATGGGGAATATAGAATCTCAAGGGAAGAGGAATAGTATCATATTAATCTAGGATCACTTGGGTGGTATCTACATAACCAAAGAAAAAAATATTAAAAACCCAAATTTTCAATATTTTCCATGTTTTAGCAAATCATATTTTTGGAGGCCTTGAAAGTAGAATTTAGCTTTAGAAATTGTGTTAGTGCATTTGAATAGGTTTTTTTATGCATTATTTTCAAGGAGATCAAACTATATCTCATTGATACCTTTCCAATGGTTCCAAGAAGTTTGAATTTTTCCTAGTGGGATAAAAGTTATGACCCTGCCAATTTGGGGCACCAAAATAAACAAATTTTTTGAAATTTTTAGTTTAGTTAGTTGTTTGGTCCCCATCCAGTTCTCCATTATTTCATGAAAAAATATATATATCTTGTTTTGGAACTGAATAAAGATTACTTTTGGATGCCTACATGTTACACCCTAATTGTGTTATTACTATTTACTATGACTATGTAGGGTAAATGTGAATGTAATGTGAATTCTGAAGATGAATAAATTGTGCTTGCACTTTGTTATCAATGCATTATGAATGAATGTTATCTCATTTAATGTTATGAAAATTACTGCATATATGTGAAGTGGATGGTTATTGAATTGATATTCTAACTTTGGAGATGTATTATGTATATTGCATATTTTGTGAACAGTTGAATGTCGTGGGCATGTGTTAGCAGTTGTAGGTGTATGTTCAATTCCTCCAGGTGGAGGGGAAGTATCACTTAGAATAATATCTTGGTTGGGTAACCAATAACATAACCTATTTGAGCTTACACACACCACAATAGAACAATTGAGTCAAGTCATTATGTGGGAAGTTGGTAGGCCATCCTTAGTTGATGTGTTTGTATTATTAGGTGATGTCTATTTGTTTGTGCTTGTAGGTTCTTTTTGGTATTACTGTGTTTTTATTGATGATTAGGATGTATGTGGAATATGTATATGTACACACATATGTGTCAATGGTAGATTAGACACATGAAGGAATGTGCACAAGAGTATACATAGGTATATGTACCTATGCACACTTATGGACAAGTTTCTAATACGTATGGAACTATCAATTGGATCTGACGACATGCATATGTATATGTATAAATATATCACATGTAGGTACTTATCAATGCAATAGTAATTGTGTATGGATATTGTGTGAATTGAATGTGTATATATATATGTATAGTATATACATATATCCATATGTATATATGTATCAATACATGTGTATGGTGGAAAATAGACATGCCGATATGAATGTATTGATATATGTATACACACATATATATGTACATAGAGGCATATACTTATATACATACATACATACATACATACATACATACATACATACATACATACATACATAGATATATATATATATATATATATATATATATATATATATATATATATATATATATATAGTATATATTATTGTATGTATATTATTGTATATGTATATGTATATGTGTATGTATATATATATTTAATGTATATTTAAATAATATCTATTTCTTGGAAATCAACTATCATTAGCAATGATAGAGGTCGATTATATATTATTTATGACTATTTTAAGAGGCTGAATATTTCTCATGCTGCCCACGCATAAAGGAACAAGTATTCTACAAAGTAACTCGCAACATTAAGTTGATATGTGAAGGAGACTTTTTCAACGCCTTACGTGGAAACATTGTGGACTTAGTAAACTCTATGACGCCTTGTCATTTGGTAAATATCTACAACAGTAAATGCATGAAAGGTTATGTACAACAAGTTGATGACTTAGTCAAACTGATAAATGAAGTAAGTTGACTCATGTAAGACTAAGTCGATATGAATTATGTGTTGCATATTAGTTATAGACTTATTCAACAAGTGATGAATTTCACCTAACATGCAGGAGGTATTTGTTGCTTTTGCACCACCTTATGAATCCTACTTGTTGTAGATGTTAATTGGGAAGGCAATTCAAATTACACCTTTATCATTATGTGCTGATTTGAAACAATCTTTCACTACTGTCATCAAAAGAGATCGATTTATAGCACTATTTTGTTGAGTATATTCTTCTTAGTGTGCCACCTTTTAGCTAAGTTGAGTGAGTAGCTATGCATGGTGATTGTTGTCAATGCCTAATCTGTAGGGTGATAAGCCTCTTTGTTTTTGTATAAATAGTAGAGAAAACTCACTTATTTGGGATGCATCCCATATGCATTATGCTCAATATTTTATACATTCTTCTCTACAATTCATATCTACAATATTCTATTTTATCTGAGAGAGAGAGAGAGAGAGTTGTGATTATTTGTGAGAGTTTTAGCATATTGAGTGAAGTACATTATCAACTTGAGAGAGAGAGGTTACTGTGGCATAACTGAAGGAGTCAAGTATGAGCTAGTTGCTGCTATGGGAAACTAATTTACAGTCAATCAATTAGATAAGCAAAAAATAGGCATGAGGATATTTCTTCTTTTATTGTTTTAGTTTTTGAAAGATTGTTTTCCATGATTGCTTTGATTTTTCTATTATGAGTACTTGCATTTAGGGAAAATAGTAATGCTTGAAAAAGGAATTAGATGCTACTATATTGTTTTTATGATGTGCTTGTATGTACTCCATAATAAGAGGTTTGTGTTTATCATAAGTATTACATACTATATATGATTAAACATTAGTGGCATAAGTGTTACTCATAGCTAGGTTATTGATTTAACTAGGATAGCTAGTGACTACTCCTAGGATTGTTTATCCATTATGGGAGGGAACTTGTACATTTACTTTGTTAAGTAGATTTATTCCAAATTTATAGAAATGGTGATAGGCTATCTCTGGGGTTATAGATTACCCATTGAAGGAAATAACTGTGCATAGTTTATGAAGGCCTTAAGTCAAATCGGCCTTGAGTAGTGTATGTGATAGAATGACCTTCATTCAAAGTACTAAATGAGCACACTATGGCCAAAGTAGTGTGATTGCCTTTGGCTCCACTATCAATTCACCGTGATCCAGTATTACATGTTAGTCCTAGATTGTGGGTTTACAAGTTCTAGTTATGTAGGACACAACACTATGCCTAGTTGGTTGTCGTTATTTGGTTACTCTACCAATCTCTTTGTCGAAGGGGAGGTCGATCTATCAAATGATAGATGTGCGGGGGACTGCATATGAGTTTTTTGTTGGTGAAAAAGCACTTGAGTGATGCTTCTCCTCTACAATAGGTGATAGAAAAACCAAGATTTGAAAGGAGGAACTTGGACCATCTATAAGCTATTTTTTTCAAAGCTCGATTGAGCTATGTATGTAATTGTGTACATTCTTGTATTATTGTAACTTGTGAAATTATTGTATCAGAATGGAATCCTTATTGTATATTTTTATGGCATCTTTGTTTATATATTCTCAAGAAAGAAAATAATTTTTTTATTACAATGGCTTGTTACATAGTTTACTTACTCGCATAGTGAAAACTTAGGAAATTTTTACTTTAGTGAAGGGTTGGCATGTTACATATGATATATACTGTAAATGAAGTCTTCCCAAGCTAATAAAACCTCTCCAAGAGTTAGGATGTCCAAGTAATCAGTCAAAATACAAAATATTGAATAAATAATACCTAGGGCCGAATCTAGAAAAAGTGTATGGGCATAATGAAAGAACTCTTGAATACCTTCCAAACGCAACTTGAATCACCAAAATTAGAGAAACGGGCTAAAAATTATGATCTCGAAGGTCGAAATGGGAGATCAAACTTCAAATGGTTATAATTTGTATTTATAGCAAAATTTGGAAAAATGGCCTACACCACTATGAAGTACGCAAAACTGGCTTTTCGTCGACATCTCGTTTGCAAAATTTTGATAATTTGATGAAAAGTTATGGAAAAATGAAAAAACAACTGTCTTAGGAAAATTAAGTACATTGAAGGCTAAGTAGGTGCAAAAAATAAGCACCCGAGTGCTGGGATTTGGTTGTCCATGTGACCAAAAATGAAATCCAGGCAAAAAGAAAGGGCCCTCCACTAGGAGGGTGGTAAGGTGGTAGAGAGAAGGTGGCGCTCCACCCAGAAGCAAAGCTCTGCCCACCAAAACCACCGTAGGCTTATGAAAGAACCAACAATGAAAGACTTTGGCGATGGTTGAGGATGTTTCAAAGGCCGATGTCAAATATGTTGGAACCAACAGGATTAATGAAGATGGGTGATGAGAGTAGGCAACTTGAGTATAATTTCGAGTCTTTTGTACAACCTGCTACGAGCTGGCCGAAGTTTGTGGGTAGCGGTAAAGAAGGTAGCCCGACAATTAAGAAATGTGTAGACCAAACAAAAAGAACTAGCAATGCAAGTACAAAGTGGGGTTGAAGAATGCTGCCAAAGATCCCAGCAATGTTAAAACACTGACCAAGGCTCTACTGACGGGGATGTGAAGTGCAGGTGTCAATAAGAATAATAAGTGGGGCCGAAAAAATTACCCAGGGCTTACAACAAATTGCAAGCATCGAAAAAGAACATACAAACCTACACAAATGATTAATGCCTCCTATGCAAGCAATATATGTCTGCCAAAAGGATTTTTATTCAACACCCCAATATATTAATCTGCCACCAAATATTAAAAATATTGCTCCATAGGAACTTTAAATGCACCCTTCATCCAAAAAAATATGCCCCAAATTATTAATAACAGTCCACAAAAATTGAAATATAAACCCAAAAAATTTAATCGCCCAAATATATTATAAAAGCCCGATGAATATTTAAAAAGCCCCACAAAAAAATTAGTCACCTTATAAATATTTTTCCCACAGCAAAAAAGAATGATGCAGAATGCCTCGGCGATTTGGAAACTCACACACACACACAACCCACCTCTATTGGCATTTGTAATTGCCAAAAACAACACCTCCAATCTACAAATCAAAAAAATAGACAAAAATTCAGCCCCTCATGTGTAGAAACAAATGCACTCCCAATGCCAACGACAAAGGAATGAAAAAAAATGATGAGCAGAGGGTTTTGACAAAGCCACAAAGGGATTTCACGTAGAATGAAGAAAATTGTGCCTCTGGCCAATGCCAAGCTCATGGGGCTGCACAAATTTTTTTGGGCCCATGGGTTCACAATCGGCCCCCAAATCTTGGCCTTTGATGAAAATTGAGGCCTCTTCAACAAAAAATCAGCAATAATGGCAACTTTGAAATTTAATAAATTTCAAATGCCAAAAAAACTTTAGCAGGAAAAAAAATTGCTCGAATCTCCTCGGTAGAAACTCTCCAGGAAGGTGAGCAAGAGGAGGAGCTTTGATACCATATAGGAGATGGCAACTCCTTCCCAGGATCCTCAACTTGCAAAAACAAATCACCCTCACATATACACGAGAGAAGCATAAAGCTATTCTACCAAAATATCAAAATGATATTCAGAAAATGAGATGAGATGATAAAATACATATTGTACAGGCCTTTTAAAGGCATGAAAAATGAAATGGGTGAAAAACTACCCGATATGGGAAAACTACCTAAATAATTATCCCTAAGTTAAAAACTTAACAAAATCACCAAGAACTCATCCCAAAGGGATTTCTTTAGGTGATGATGTGATCCTATTCAACTAAATCATTGGAAGCCATGGATGAAACAACATTGGGATTAAACAAAGTGTGAGATGATGATGGAGATGAGTTCTCAATGCATGTCATCCAACTACACTACTCATCCCTAGATGATGTGTCTGTACAAGACATGTTTGAGCATGAAAAATAGATGTATCTACTAATATTTGAATATAAGATTCCTCAACCTCAAGACATTGAATACAAAAAAAGAGAAACATGAACCATCTAAATTTGTAATATGAGTCATAAAAGCTAAAGAATCCAATAAAGGACCTCTATAGGAGGAGAAGGAGCATCAAAATAAGTCTCTATGTCATCACACTAATTGAACTCTTTCCATTTATCATGCACTATAGCTATACCACAACAATATGGTAAAACAAATCAAGAGTTACAAGATAATTTTTAGCAAGTTTCTCTAGGAATGGAGATTCATTAGAGTCTCCAAAAATCTCCCAAATTTTGATACAAAGACCTCACAAGGGAACTCAATGTGAGTGGTGGTCATCATGGTGTCAATGTCAACATAAGGGTAAATGCAAAAAAGTTGGGGACCAAAAAAGTGGCCAAATAAAATTTAAAATAAAATAAGATATAATGCTAGTGTTATAATATAGTTGCATTATAGCTAAAAATATTGAGCCATAATATAAGTGTATTATAACTCACTTGCATTATAAACATCATAAAAATAAAGAAAAATATTTGTGTATGCATGCTTTTTTTTTTAATTTTCATTGGAATCCCATGCTTAGGCTTGGACTTTCATGTAAGGTCCCCAAAGATTTGTTTTGTATAAAACTTACAAAAACGAGAAAATGTTTGCGCACTTTTAGCCATTAGAATAAAATTTTTCATGATGATGTCAAGTTCTCTTAGATTTCTAATTTAAGGTTTTGGTTTTTAATATTTTTTCTTGTGTCTTCATTTTCTAAAAACCCATGTATAATTTTTTTTAGTGTCATTTTCAATCCACTCATTTAAATTTAAAAAAAAATAAAAATTATATTCTAGACTTCATTCTATACACATTAAAAAAATTGATTATTTTCCTCAAAATTAAAGGGGGGGCACATGCTCTTTTTTTTAAAAGATGTGTCCACTATGAAAGTTATTAAGAAGCCATATATTCATTAAAAAAATGTATGCATAGACTTGCAATGTTAGCTAAATTTTTAGTTAAGGGATTTTTGAAATATTTTTAAAAATTCATTTAGGGGCAACACTACTATAGACATCCAAATTTGGACACTTAATTTATCCAAATTTATCACTCATCAGCATCCTCTATCCAGAGTTAATTAGTAATATTGCATAATGTTTAATTAATATCTTTCGAAACCACGCCTAAGGTATTTAATTATGCCTTACCCTAAGGTAGTAATAATTAAATACCTTACCCTCCATAATCCTCTTTTCATCAAATAAAATTAAATGAAAATATTGCTGTTTGATTTATACTATCAAACGATGATACAAATAGAACCTGCTGATCTGTTTTAGTGAGATGCGTGCTTTAAATCGCCCGGATTGGGATGTGTCATCATCACTCAACAGGATTGGCTTTTAAATCCCTAATTAACCCTAATTTGCTCCTCACAATTGCTGATTAGTCAGCGTAATTGTTGCCTTAATTCCCCAAAGAGATTGAATTCCTTTTTATCGTTCCCCTCTTTGCCCTTGTGATTTTTAATTCACGTTTATCTTTCAAAGGCTTCTATAGACCTTGGACTGTCACAATCTCACATGTGATCAAGTCCACCTTTTCAGAACCTGCTATCTTTTAGATTCTCTAGAATGCGTTTTTTAATTCACGGTAGGCTGCTCAACCAAAAGCGCCATGTAGATTTTGAGAATTCCAAAGAAAGTTCCTCAATGTCCTACTTCCGCCGGGGACTAAAGAAATCCCTTTTGTGGAAATCTTCTCCCTTAAGGTGCTTGTCTTTTGCTCCCTCATGTACCTTTTGGCTCACTTACACCTCATCTTCCCTTGGCCACTTCACCATCCACATGTCAAGATGTGAGGGCTTGTGGGTTCTCAACCCACCATAGCCCTTCATCTTGGCCTAGTTGGATACATTTTGACCGTTGAATTCTCTAGAGAATTCAAATTCTCCTATAAATACCCTCTCCTTAAGGGCATTTTCAACACTTAGCCATTTGATAACTACATGTTGCCAATTTGCATTCTCAATCATTTACCATCATATAGCCATCCATTTTAATCATTTTGCACATTCAATCTTGCATCTAGTTATATCACAAGCCATCCAAGGAGCACACAAATCCATCAAAATCAAGGGCCAACCAAGGAGACATCAACAGCAAAGAAGGTGAAATTGTTTGTGTCTTGTTTTTTCCATTTTCCTTCTTGTTTTATCACTCTTTAGGCTAATCTTGAAGTGTCCTTAGTCTTTAATCACTTGCATTTTTAAGTTATTTTGCACGTTAGAGTAGGATAAAATTCTTAGGTTCACAACTACTAACAATATGTTATACTTTTCTTGCAAAAATAAAAACCACTTTGTGTGCTCACTATTTGACCCTATTAATCTACACCATTTTTTAAATAAAAAATTTGTTTAAAAATAGATTCTAAACAATACTAGTTTTTATTTTGTCACATCTTGAAATTTAGAGCATGGCTATCTTGAATTTCTCATCCAAGATTATCTTTTGTTGATTTTAGAAAAGTAAAATGTGGTCACTTTAAACCCCACTTTGGCCCCACATTTCCATGCGCATACCCATAATTCAAAATTAAACTTAACATATATGATCAATCTTGTCTTGTGATATAGTCTACCAATGTATAGTACTTATTTTGGGAACAAGTCCTTAGAGATGGGGGAAAGAGATTAAGCCATCTATAATGCTTTAGAATTCTTTCTCACTTGAACTTATAGTTTGTTCTTTCCAAGTCAATAATAGTTGGATGTCTTCGAAAACTATGATTATGTCCTCAAATTTTTCACACAATAGACAAATCAACAAACTAAACCAACAAAGGAAAATATTTAACTAAAAATCACCCCTAAAAATTACACAATCATTAAACCCCCAACGAAAAATGATTTTGGAACATCATATTTAGTGCATGTATAATTGCTGCTTGCTAAAAAGTGCAAAGTGGTCTTGATATTTATGTGTTACATATGACAAAATAAGACTACAATACTAAAGTTATAGATCTACTTCAATCTACAACTTATAACAAGATCTAACAATTTTTCTATAATTTATGATAGACAAATTTATAAAAAAATTAGAACAAAAAGTTAATTTGAGAGCTTCTATATCACTCAATATTTCTCCAAATTCTTATTGTGATTAGTCTCAATGTCCTATCTTCGTTGATTCCAAAACCATATTTTTCTAACTTGTATGAGTCATACAACCTTCTGCAAACAAGTTGATTTTTAGGGAAAAAATAACAAAATAAATTCTCTATAGGTCTTGGGCCAAGTACTCCAATTCTAATGAAATGATAGTCAATCATATATCATATATTTTAGAGCCTTTTGGACACAATGGTAGGGTTATATTTGACCTAAAATTCTCAAAAAGGATGACAACTTGTTAGATCTTGCAAGCACCTCCCAAATAAAAACCTTCATAGATATATAGGTCTAATCTCTAACTTGAACAAAATAAAAAGTAAAATCCACTATCTCAAAACACTTTGAACTCAATGGTAAACTTAGATTTTCTCTATTAAGATCCAAAATATACCTACAAATATGATATCTCTAGATCAAGATTTTTTGGGACTCTAGATTACCATTTAATGGAAAAGAAAACCATACTTATCTTTTGAGAACTTGACAAGATCTTTAATCCCATATCTTATGAAGCACTACCCTTAGACACTATCTTTCTCTAATACCATGTAATATTTAACTTTAAAGGTAGCTACCTAAGATCAAGAAAGCCTAAAGTAAAACACAAAGTACTCAAAAGATCGATAAGATAGAATAAATTGTGTTTTAATCAAAAGATAGATTACAATGATATGCTTGCTTGTTCTAGAAAATTTTAATGTTAACATCATAATGTTGATTAAGTTAAGCTAGTGAAGTATATTGATGATATTGAAAATTATAGTGAGTTGTTGAAGATGATAGGTACAACTAGTTATTATTGAAGATGACAGTCAACTATTGCTAAAGATGATAGTCAATTGCTAATGAAGATGGCAAATTTGTTGCTAAAGACATGTTTATCCACTTTCTAACTTATTGGAATCTTGGATAGAGTCAAGAAAAGTAGATTCTATTTTAGGCTTGTTTCTAGGAATTCAAGATCATATTAAGAAGCTAAAATTAGTTGTTTAGTTTTTTTAATGCTCTATATTTTGGTCTTATTTTAGATTTATTTACCTAATTTTAAAGATTGCATATAGGTACTTTACTTAGAACAGTTTTAATTCTTTTTATCAATTATTTTTAAGAGATAAAATTATATATGAAAGACATTGTTGTTTGGTTTGTATGTAAGTAGAGTAAGAGGCTTTTTTAAGAAAAATGAGCTACAAAAGAAGAAATTTTTAGCGAGTAAAATTTAGATTATAGTCAAACTCATGGAAGTCATTTTTAAGAATTAATAAAAGTTTTATTTTGTTGTCTTAATTTCTAATGTTTGAGCAACCCCTATCTATTATTTGAATTAGTTGACATTCATATGAAAGTAAGAGGTAGATATATAAGATACACTGCAAAGAGATATGAATTTATGACCATCATAAGATAAAAGAGATGTAGTCACATCTGTGCACAAAGGAAAGTATAAGTCACATGATGCAAGTATAACCTATCCAAGTAGATATCTAGCTAAGTAAGCTTATCATATCTTAGGTGCATATAATGCAATAAAGTAATTAAATAAATACAAGAAAATAAAAAATTATTTAAGGAAAAAACCTAATTCATTTGCACATCATCTAGACTTTTCAAGGAAAATTCATGTGAGAGCATCATAACAACATTATAAAATATTTGAATTTCATCGCCAATTTAGTCATCATTCTAGGCTTATTGCATACTTTCCTAGATTGTCTTTGATCTTGATTCATCATCATTAAATCATTTACCCTATGGGTTTTGATCAAAGAAGAACAAATTCTTACTTAGTAATTTTCCTAATGGTGTCTCTCGACACCACCCCTCTTTAGACATAGGTATATCAGATTGAGGTAAATCACTTTTAGTTGACAAATATTAGACATCATTCACACTGGGGATGTTCAAATCCACACGCCAATTTCACTTTCATAGGCATGGAGATCAAATCCATAGATGTGACCTCAAACCTAATAGTTGAGACAATAACATACCAGTTTCAAACATTTATCACAACCATTCCTTCATCAAATCTAAAACTAAATACATTCTTTTAATTATCACATCAATTTTTATATTTCATTATAAATTTATCAATCCAAACTCTAAATTTTGAACTTTTATTATTTAATTGTTTGTCATATATATGCTACTATCAGATGGCTAAGAAAGTCCACACTCTTATTGATTCCAAAACATCTATGCAGCCTCCAAAATGCACATTTGACCATTTTATTAATTAATTAAAAATAACAAATCCATTATATTTAGATTTACAGTTAATTAATAAATACAGTTAAATGTACATTCTAATCATTGATTCAGTCAATTATTAGTAAACTAAATAATATATGTTTATACAGCTGAAACACCGACTTAGACAAAATCTGAATCTGATCCTGACAAGAACAACGTCCGATACATGGGCCATATGCTGAACTTTTTCGGCTAAGAGTCAAGGATTAAGGGTATCCATTCTGCCAAATTCACCTGGGACATGAGCCATAAGCTAAACCTCTTTGGCTAAGAGTCAAGGACTGAGGGGTATCCATTCTGTCAAATTCACCCAAGATACGATCGCGGCCTCATCCATCCTCATCCCTTATGACATCGAAGCCTTGCTTGCACTCAACAAGATTTGATCCCCTGATGGGCTCATTTAGATCATTCAACTTCACCAACAGGCCAAAGACCCATTGATTTTTGATAGATGATTTTATATTAATATCTTTTTAGTTAAGAAATTGAAGGATATTTATTTTGTTAAAATTGTTCACAACAGCATCAACCTATCTTTTATATTGTTCTTTTAAAAATTGAACCTTATGGCACACCTCAGAACCGTAATAAACCTTAATTAAGACAGTTTGTCAGGATGAATTTCATGTGGGACTGGGAAAATTGATTCAGTGGTCGAAATTCGTGAAGTTATTTAGTATGGGAGTAAAGCATACAGACCAGAATTACATTGAATACCCTGGCAAACACAAATGCTGGGGAACATTAATTGCTTTTCGCGTGTGGAATGTTGACAGTGGAGGTCGGCCTTTTTCTTATCATTGCAATAACTAAATTCATATCATTGGCAAGAGCAGTGCTTCTACTGTATACTGTCTACTGTATTCTCTGAAAAGCAATTAAGGATCTAAATTGTACCTTTGTATTTCATCGGTGAGACAAAAAAAAAAAACAAGAAATAAATAAGATTACCCTACTCTCCCTCTCTTCAATGCCACGCAACCTCCTCGGTCACCACTTTTTCATATGAAAGACTATTAGGTGTAGAAAAATTATCTTTAATTTGTTGAAAGACAAAATTATACAATTAAGTTGGGATTTAAATTTGTGATGTGTATTTTGTACTTATTTTTTAATTAGCGGATAGGTTACATATAGTGCGAGATTTGAGTCTGAAACAAGTCTTATATTGCAAATCAGTTGAGTGGTGGAAAGCAAGTTTCAACTGCCATTTAATGGTAAACTAGTTGTTGTCAAAAGCCTCCAAAATATCAAGTAAAAGCCTCTAAAATCTCACTTATTATATAAAAGCCAGATAAATATTGATTTGACAATTGTATGAGAACATTCTATTTTCATTTACAGTATTTTTTGACAATTTGATGGCAACTTTCTTTTTTCATTTGTATTGCTTTATGTTTTACATTGTATGCAAATATTTCATAATCAAATAATACTTAATTTATTTAATAATTTTTTTTTATATTTGTCTAAATTTATTTCATTCCATTATTTAGCACTTATTATTAGTTGTTTAATGCAGCTACATGCAACTACAATTCGCAACACATCCATGCACAAACACATACTCTCTAACATATTAATATACATATAGTTTTCTATCGACGTAATCCTTGAACCTCCTTTAACTACAAGTGCTAGTTAATTTTATTGTTGAATACATGCATGATGAACACACTATATTTTATCAAAGAATAATTGATCTCCATTTTGTTAAGAAAATAGAATAATCTGATGGGTGATATCAAAATGAGAGATTTATTGTTTAGTATATAGGACAAGACAATCCTCCCAAGAAATAGTTCACTATTATCAAAATTAGCAAGGGTCTTGTAGAATTTTTGTTATAGAATGTGATATCTAAGAATTATTTGTGATTTTTAAAATTTTGTTTTCATAAGATTGTAAAATAAACATTTTTAAGACTAAATTGTTTTTAAAATTAGATTTTAAAAAATATTTTGTATTTGTAATATTTTTTATTTATTTTGTAATTAGTTAAAATAAAATTATAATGAAATAAAATATTATACGAAATTATTATCTTTTACAAATTTAAGAGTAGCATGATGAACTAGTGAAATTTTAATAATAAGCAATAGATAGAATCTCTATTGTGTATATAATTTTTCATAGGAAATATGTGTAATTTTTTTATGAATTAATGTACTATATAACAATTTATATAAAGAAATATATTACACCACAATTATAGAAAATGAAAAAGAAAAAACAAGTAGATTAATATCACATCCATATATATATATAAAACAAACAATTGTACCTTGGTGTGCAATGGGTACACCAAAGAAGTGTGGAAGGTCAATTAGGGAAATTTTGGTCTATTTTTACATATATTTGTGTAGCATACATGAGGTCAATTGGTAGGCCATTTAGAAAATGATGTTGCTTGTGCAAAAAACTTCTCAATGGAGAAGGGATCGCTTCAAATCAACTATGCATCTACTTATAGGGATCCAAACTCAACTAAAACAAAACCTCTGAATCAGGAAGATAATAAGGCTCCTTTACCAATAGTCTCATGTTATGTTTGCAATAGGGAGAGAGGGAGATATGGAGAGATCAAGACAATAAAGGGAAGTCGAAGATCAGAACAATAAAGGGATCGACAAACGACAAAGGTCCGAAAGGATAAAGGTCAAAGTCGGAGATGGAAGCGAGGTCGTCATCGAAAGATCGAGGAAAACCGAAAAGGTAAAGGTCAGGAGGTGTCGAAGACGTCTCAATCCGTCGAAAAATCGCGTCAAAGACAAGACAGGCGATCATAAAGTCAATATTCAGGTCGAATCGAAGACATCAGGATCGAAGATCGAAAAAGACAAAATCGGCGAGATCAAAGTCGAGATCAGCACGGACAGTCGAGATCAAAGATAGAAAGAGGGAGAGAATGAGAGAGGGAGAGATGAAGGGATAAAAAGATATAGGAATTTATATAGAGAGAGGTAGAGAGAGGGAGATATATATAGAGAGAGAGGTAGGGAGTGGTACATATAGGGAGATATATATAGAGAGACATGAGAAGAGAAAGAGATCTATTTATGTCTCTATCTCCCTCTCTATATTCTACTCCAAAGTTTTGCATTAAAATTCATGCCACGCCCAAATATTTGATTGGTGTGATGATCCTAAGATTTGAGGTGTAGGGTGTAGGAAAGGGGTGGCTCTTGATGTCAATCGGGGCATAAAAGGGCTTGAGGAAATGATAAATGAATAGTTTCCTAATTAAGTGAAAACTAACAAAATTTGGGAAATTAAAAATAATCAAGATAATGATGCCTATGACATAGACAAAGCACTCATATAGGACTAATATGAGAATAGAAGGAATGCTTGCTCTGGTGTTATAGGACTTGCTAGTTGGGTTCCTCATGTGGCTAAGTTGATTCACACCTAACTTTTCTTACTCATCCCTTTGATATCTATGATAACACTCCTTCCCTAGATCATATGGGTTCCTCATCCTTGATGTTGTTGGACTTGGTGTTTGATGAGAGATTCGTCTCTAACCATGTTGTGATTGGAAGGTACTTAATTATTGTTGTTCCTATTGCACACATGCCTCGTTCAAACTGAGGACCCCCTCTTTTCCTTTCGCCTTAGTCGGGCCGGTTCGCCTTTGCCTTGTTTTGTGCCCCTATTTTTTTAGCTTAAGTTGGTCCTGAGCCTTAAAGTAGCCAAATCCATCTTGGCCAAAGTCACTCACCCAAGTTTCGTGAGGTTTGAAGCCTTTGCGAAAAACACCATGCGGGTTTTTTTCCTTCGGAAGTCACGCCATCCTTTGCTGCTTGTGGGTTCGCTATTGCAGGTTTCCCTTGGCGGATTGCCGTCTATGCCTTGCTACTCTCGGTGGTATTTCTCCCGCGTCCGCCCGTAGTGGATTTTTCACATGTGGGTTCTACATTTGGATTTTCTGCTTGAGTCCTCACCAGGGGGCCTCCATGGATTGCATTTCCACACCCTCGCCAACCCGCTCCCCTGTCGTACCTACAATTAATCTTGGCATTAATGATGGGTTTTCCTATAAATATAACCCTCCCTAGTTGTCATTTTCATCTAAAATTTTCAAATTTGAAAGAGCGAAGGAGACATTCGCGTGCGTAGGAGAACTTGGAGAGATTGAGTTGCATTCACATTCACTAGCCGCGAAGGTAAGCCCTCGACCGCCTCTATGATTGTTGATTTATGATTGAACTATCTAGGGTTTTAGGACAAATTGTTGAATAGCAGGTGCCACAGTCTAAACCCTAATCCATTTTAATGCTAAAATCTCATGGCAAATGGTGTGGGCTTCAAAATGAGACAACCATCCATGAACTATATTTTTAAGCAATGGAGGTCACTACAACCCACTGCTCCATTAATTCTCATGTCATTAACCATTGTGCATTTTGAATTTGTGAGACCTTGCATGCAGATCACCATGATTCTTTGGCCATTCTTAATGGTAGAGTCCTTACAACCTCTTATCCTGTGGTTCCTGCATCTCCCCTTCCTGCTATTGACGAGTGAAATCAAAGTCCCAAAAACCTTTCAGTCTCAGTGCATTGCGAATCCATTCTTGCGGA
>VDFB02000002.1:147370145-147401360 GCA_007258455.2 Sequoia sempervirens | reverse complement strand
TCATATGGACTCAAGACAAATTGGGGATATTTCTTAGTCTACACAAAGGTTCTTCATTTAAAATGCATACCCTCTATCACTCTTCACATTTATTTCAATCATTCACACTAATCATAGATAGTAAAAATAAGAACTTCTTCCTCTACATAATCATTCACACTAATCATAGATAAAAATAAAAGCTTCCTATTCTACATGTAATTCTATTTGGTTTAACGAATGTTCCAACTTAATTATAGTCAATCATAAATAAGAATTTTATAGGCATTTCTTATATATATTATATGTTTATGCATAGATGACATCCTAATATTTTGCAAATCCTGTTAAGATCATTTGACGAATTTGGAATACTTATTTTATATAGATAAAAAATTTGAAGCAGTCTCTATTAAATGTGAAAAGAGATCCTAGATTAGATAACTAGTAAATTATCTCAAATCAAGCTTTTCTTTGCTTAACATTGGAATATGAGCTAATGAAGGTTTTATGATTGGTTAACTACCTCAAATGAGAGCCAATCTTCCCGAGTTTTGTTCCTTTATTACAAAGAGGGTAAATTTGATGAGTGTGATTTAATTAACCTAATTGATATAAGCTCTAATATTAAAATATAAATAATCACACACATGGAAACATAAAATCACTGAAATGGGTATAGATTTGAGATAAAGTAAATAAATAATAATGACTATAATAAATGGAATAACATAAGATAAAGTTTCTTTAGGTATGAAATCCTTGTTGAAGTGATTTCATACCATAAGTTTTCACAAAGAGTAGATGGAGAGAACAAAAATTTCCTTGAATATTTGCAAGGGTTACTCCACATAACAAAATAGAGAGTTGGAGCAAGCATGTAGAGAAGAAGTTGTATGTATCTTCATAAATAGTGCATAATCATTCACAATTCATAATAGTTCATAGTAAATCATCATAATTGTCCAAATGAGAGTGAAATAATTTCTTATATATGCATACCAAGTAATTTTTTTGAGTCAAGATGATAAGATACCATTTTCTAGACACCAAAGGCCAACATTGTAATTCATAACTTTTAAAAATCTAATTTCTAGAACTAGGATGCCCATCATCTTTGTTTGGGTTTTTTTCGCTCTAGAAACTCAAGGATGTCAAGGAATTAAATATATTTTCCCAATCTGATCTTGAAATGAAAAAATATGAATATAATTAATTGTACGTATACAAAATAGGGTACCCAACCTAGTATGAAATTGCCAATTTAAGACTCTACAATCTTAAGCACCAAAATCAAATTATAATAGAAAAAATATAATTTCTTATGAATGAATATTAAAAATGATGAATTATAATTTCATTCTCATATCCAATGAAAAACAAGTTATTTTCTAGATGTTTTAGAGAATAAATAGCTACAAGAATGTGTGGATATCCTAAATTATCTAAAGAGCTTTTAGCATGGGTATAGTAATGATAGAGGAATGCCACAATAATTACTAAAAAAAGATCAAGGGTGCATCTAGAAAAATAGAAAATTGAAGTAGTGAAAAGAATAAAATTTTAAGTAAACTATTTTTCTATTGTATATAAATTATTTAGATATTGCTTGGGAGGAATTATATGTTTGGACATATATGACAAATATTATGTTTATCAATCTGTTAGTGGATTTTTTTTGTTGATGTTGTTAAAAATGGATCTCTTCTAATAAGAAGATCTATGTTATAAATAGATGTTTGGAAAAATTGCATTAAGGTTGATGCGCTCAAAATAATTCACTATCTAAATAGGGTGTACTAGATTTTTTATTGAAAAGGATAATGAGTAAAAAGATGAAAGAGGTAAACATGTTCAATGAAAATATTCTTTTAATTAGTTTAATTATGTTTTTTAGAATATAATAGGTAAAAATATTGTTGTAGATTTTCTCATCCATTGCCCACCAACTACTCTTATGCATAATATTTTTCTAAGATTTGATTCAATAGGGTTAAAAAAAATAAGATTTTCTAATTTGAGTATTCCAAATCCTAAGTCAAATTATTAAAAGAAGGATTAAAATTCCATTTGATATTGCAGTAATCTAGAAGCACTTGGGTGTTGTTTACATAACCAAAGATAGAAATATCAAAACTATAAATTTTCAATATTTTTTATGTTTTAGCAAATCACATTTTTAGAGGCCTTTAGAGTGGAATTTGGCTTGAGGACTTCCATTGGTTCTTTGAAATTGATTGTTGTAGGATTTCTTTGCAAGGAAATCAAAATAGATCTCTACCTTTCTAATGGTTCTAGGAAGTTTAAATTTCACCCAATAGGGTAGAAGTTATGATTGTGCACTAATTTGCGGTACCAAAATAAACAATTTTTATTAAATTTTTTAATTTAGTTAGTTGTTTGGTCCCCCCAACTATCCTTTTGAATTCCATGGATGTGATGACCTTTGTATTTCATGCAAATGCATGTATCTTATTTTGGAAGTGAATAAAGATGAATTTTTGGGGCATACATCTCTTGACAAGTTTTCCATATTATCCAATTTTATAATTTCACAATATTATAGGTTCTCTCACTAAGTGTTGTTACCTCTATTCCTAAGTGAATTCATATCAATAGTATTAGAAAAATCTCACCCTTGTATCTCAGATCACACATGGTCAACTTATCAAAGGTTGGGATTAGAGAAACAAAATCTATCAAATTATTTCCCTTTGATACACACACAACTAAAAATGGGTGAAGATTCATCAAACCCCTTCAAGATGATGTGATGTAGATCAATGATTAAGGATCCAAGAATGGATTTTCAATTGTTACAACAAACTTAAGCATAATATTTTAAACTTTCAAAACATAAATTACAACAAAAATCATGACAAATCATCATTTTTTTTCATGAAATCCCATACATAAACAAATATGATAGGTGCACACTCTTGTAGATGAATATTAAGTCTATCTACTAGAATCATGTCCTAGTCCAAACTCTATCTCAGATTATTTTAAAAATCAACATGAAAACCCTAGATTTTAACATGAAGTAAACACAAAAGAAAATTCCAGCTAGAGGCAAGAAGATTCATCCCAAATCTATGTGCAAAACATCTCCAACAACTCACTAGAAAAACCATCTCTTGTCTTGCATCCTTCTACTCTCTTCTCTTCACTTCAAGATTTCTCTTTTCCTCCTCACAATCATGGGTGTTGAATTCTTCCATACACCAACAATATCTCTACATTTTCCCCTCTATCCAGGCATGGGAATTTACCCAATTAGACCTCCACATAATGGATGCCAAGATTCTTCCTGGCACCACACTCTCAATTTCTAATCCCTTCCCACTCCACTTTCTCCATCACCAGGTGTTTGTTGAAAATTGAGGTGTTTTATTAGCTTAATACTTTGTAAAAATTTAAGATTTTTGATCTAAATATTCTTTCTTTTGTTAAAAATTCTTTGTGGGTGATTATCTGATTAATCCATTTTATCATTTGTAGAATGAAGGAAAAAGTTGTAGAAGAATTAGACAATATATTAGAAGATACACAACATATACCGTGGAGAAACCCTTTTGGGAAAAAACTCCACCAAGAATCAATGTATTATTTAATCTTTGAAGTAGATTACAATAACTCCAATTCTTCCTTGAGAGGCTTCTTCTACCTTCAACAAATATTCTTCACAACTTGCAATAAAATTGATACAAACTCTCTTCAACTTTCTTGAGACAAATAGGCTTTGATTAACTTTCTAAACTCCTTGAACTGAGTTACAATTACAATGCTCAAGCCCTATCCCTAAAAGGTATGCCTATCTCATGCAAATAGAGTTATGCTATGAAGAACAATGTCAAATCCTCATCTTCATGCATTTGGGCATCCCAAACTGAAGTAGCAACTCAACCTATATTCTGTAAATATCTTCAAGGCTTCATCCTCAAAGTAGGTGCCCTAAAGAGGTCCCACTTAACTTAGCCTTTTGAAATATCTCAGCATGCAAAGGAGTAAATTCCAAGAAGCCAACTTGGGCACCCAAGGTGGGTTCAAGTAATTCTCTGTTAATTGAAACATTTCTCAACACCATTCATGCAAGAATGGCCATTCCCTATTAATTGAAGGTAGTCCCTATTGTCTGTCATGCAAGTCAAGTCATTAGCCATGCATTCCAAGTTAACTGAAGTCAACTAGCATTCAACTAAAACTAACTGAAGATAACTAAACCATAACTGAACTAAACTAAACTAATTCTAAATTGAACTGAATTGAACTTCATGCATGCAAACATCAAACCCCAACTCCGAGGATCTTTACATGCATTCAAAAGTGTTATCTCTTACTCTGAATAGTTAACTGAACTCAAGGTGAGTGTCACCTACCATGTGGGTGCCCCATGTGGCCCTATTATTTAGGAACTCATAATGGATTTCCTCACATGCTCCTAACATTTAGAATTAATTACAAATGTCAATTAACATGATTATTTCATCAAATATTAATCTCTTCCTAATCCTAGTGTTGATGAACACATTCCAAGGACTTAGGAGATACATGAAATAAATAATGTTTAGGATTGCAATTAAATGACATCCTATTTCCAACAACATTTTGGGGTTGTCAAAGCTCAAAATAGGCCAAGAAATTATGAATTAAAAATGCTCCATAATATGTATTAAATGCTCTATTCTTTCTTGGGCATTTTTTTTCTCCTCTTAGATTTTGGAGAACAATACATTAAAATGAAACTTTATTATTAAACTTCAACTTAGAAAATAAAACTCCCCAATTTAAGAATTTTTTAAAGAGCTGGAGGAGAGAAAATATTTGAAGGAAAATCCCACCTACAAGACCAAAGATCTAATTACAATAAACTAATAAATAAGAGGAAAACAATTTTTTTTGATGTGTAGGATTGCCTGTGCACCAGATGCTCCTGCATCATGATGGTTGAAGAGGCTTTTAGAAATAAATGAGAGGAGATGATGAGTCAATTTTCTTGATTGATCCAATAAAATCAAGGGAATTATCAACCAAAAGTTGTAGATATACCATTTGGTGGTCACACCCCTTTTCAAGGTGCAAGTAAAATTTGATATTCCAAAATTTGAAGGGAAGATTGATGCAGACACTATGGATGATTGGTTGTCAAAAATGGGAAAAAAAATGTGAATCACTTTGTTGATGCTCTAGAAGATGACCTTCACCCTCCTCAAGATTGAATGCCATGTGAAGAAATCATGGGAAGCTAAGTTGTCATCTAGGGTAGTCCTTGATATTCAAGAATTTAATGGAGAAATAGATGGTATCCCCATGTGGGGAGAGTTTATAGAATACATCAAAGAACAATATTTTCTTGAAGACACATATGATGAGACATATATGCAGTGACAATTTCTTGGAAATAAAAATGACCAATCTATCAAAGGAATTACACAAAAAAAATCCATGAATTATCTACAAAACTTGGCATCTTATATATATGGAGACACATTACATTTCAAAATATCATATTGGGTTGCATCAATAAACTCAAATGAGGATTGCTTTCTTGAATTCTGAGACACTAGGAACTTTCTTCAAATATGTAACAAAAATTAAAGAGAAATTCAAACAAAAAGGAAAAAAGGATTATTTGGAAAATAAAAAACTAAGGGGGATGGTAATAAAAATTTCTTAGGAAACCAAACCACTATTAGATTCTCTTCCCAATCATTAACATCAAATATGGGTGCCAAAAAGTCATAGAAAGGCACAAGTATGTGGTGTGAAATTCATAATTTTTTTTGGCATATCATGAAAGACTTCATAGCTACAAATAAATTGATGGTAGAAATACATGAAGTGGAGGAAGAATCTTTTTTTTCTTTTTTTTCTTTTGAGAAAAAGGATGGTGAATAGATCATCAAGGAAAATCCATACACCATGAATGCTACTGCTAAAAAATTTCCTCATGAAGATGAGGAATATTTGTTTCATTCACAACTTTTTGGGTAAATGGAAAGGCCTTACATTTCATAGTTGATAGTGCAAGTCACAATAATTTTATCTTTGTTGATGCTAGGTTAAATTAAAAAGTTGTGCCACACTTTCGGCGAACTTATCAACACAAATGAATTTAAGTATTTCTAACTAAAAACCCTTTTAGTCGAACATATGATCTTGTAAGATTCATTCTAGCTAAGTTAGATATGTCCACAAATTTTCCAACCAAAATTATTGGCTAAATACATATGTAACACCACTTTGAGGCCAATTTACCAAAAAATAAAATTATTTAAAAACTTGATATTTCAACAACTTCTACTCATGCAAATAATATTTTAAAAAATATAAAAATACCTGTTTGTGCATATAGTTTAATTATCATTTATATTTTATTTTTTTTATTTTTATTAAAAGTAGCTTATCAACAAAAAACATTAGGTTGATTACCATGTCAAGGAAAAATAGTAAAACTTATTAAAAAAATGAAAAAATTATGATGCACTAGATAAAAGAATCCGTATCAAGATGGCATAATTTTTTTATATTTTAGATAAATAGTTAATATGAAAGTTGACGTCAAATGGAAACAACTATGTTTTAATACACACATTTTAATATTTATTTAAAAATATATATATTTATCAAAATTGGAAAAAAAATATCCATACACTAAAGTCTTAAGTTATAAATACACACAAAAAAATGAAGGAAAAAAATACTATATAAAGATTGACGTCTCATGTAACTTCATTTTTCAGCATTTTATCAACAACTAAATTATAGTATTAATTTATAAAAATCTATATTCAAATATTTGTTTATTTATTTTTAAATACAAACATAAAAGATTTGAAAAATAAATATTTTATTAGTTTACTTCATCCCAAATTCAAAATAGATATGCCACCTTTTAGTGATTCAATTTTAAAAGTTGGATCAATGTTGGTTGTTTCCTTTATAAAAGTGTGGCATAACTTTGTACTTTTACCCTGCTATTAAGATGTTGAATCTACAAAAACCTCATCCACAACCATACTTTATGGGTTGGGTGAGCCAAGGATGAGATATATGGGTAAGAAAAAAAAGTTTCTTATCTTCCCCCCGTCAAACCATTCAAAGATGAGGTAATTTGTGATGGAGCACCATTGGATGTGTGTGATGTGTTGTTGCGACAACCATACATGTACAAACATCATGAAATTTATGAGTTTAGACCATGTAGTGTTTTTGTCAAGTTGGGTGAATGAAAGTATCAGATACTTGAGGTAAGTCCTATAAAGTTTGCATCTTTAATTAGTACAAAATAGCATAGGAATGTTTTTGCTCAAGTTGGAGCTTTTATATTGCTAATGATTTGACTTGAAGAGGTAATATTTAGGTTGTTGCAAGTATGTTGTAGGTGTTTTAATTGATCTCAACAATGTGGATATTGTTGGTATTGTATATGTTTTAGTCATGATGAGAAGGTGTTTTAGTGTTGTATTAGTGTTGCTAATGCAATTGGTTCACTTGGTTTCCAAGTGCTTTTGAGAAAATTTGAATAAAAGAGTGTGTAGTGTGACAAAGGTGTGTTCAATGTTGTTCTCCACATTTCTTCATGGTTGAAGGTATGCTTGTGAAATTTGGATATGATTATTAGAGGTGTTTAGAGTTTCTATATCCAGAGTTTTAGGTTCTGGATTGTGCGGTAGTAGAAGTTGTGTTTGACAGGGTCTTTTCCTATGAAGAAAGTTGTTTGGGAGAAATGAGATTGCTCCACATTTCTCCACGTTTTTGTTTCTTGTCTTGCAGATTTAGGAACATGATTATAATGTTTGTATCTACTTTCCCTTGGAGTTCCACAAGCTTGGTTCATGTGTTGAAGTTCAATGGCAGTGTGTCTGGTTGCATAGAATGAATGTGTTCTTCAATTTTAGTTGGTTGTGGCAGTGTAGTATGTTGATGCTAGAATATTATGGAATGTTGTGTGGATGTTGTGAAGTGTTTCGTTGTGTTCCACATGTTATTTTTGGACTTGGAGAAGCATGTATGTGGTTGCTTGTTAGTGTTAGAGCAAGTTTGGCCAACCTGGGTGCTAGAGCTAATTGCAGAGGTTGTTTGTTGATTGTGGATGCATTGAGTAGTGTGGTGATGTATATTTGGGTCCTACTTAACCCTTGGCATGGTCTACCTTCAATTATTTCCTCTGTGGAAGTGTTTGGTGCTGACCTATGTGGTGTATGTACCTCAATCAATGAAATGTATACACAAAATGTATGCTAACCTATTTGAGGTGCATTCGATTGACATAATCCCAAGGACACCATTACCAAATGGGAGATTATATATAGAATACTAGTTTTATATAGTGATGAGATCAAGAAATAAATTGAATGTCTAATCCAAAAAGGCTATATTTTCCTAACTACCTCACTCAGTGGAAGTTTGGTTGTTTTTACCAAGAAAAAGTATGGAACATGAAAACTATGCATTCAACAAGATCACTGTGAAGAATAGGTATTCAATCCATCATATTGATGATCTATTTGATTAGTTAAGAGTGGCTAATTTTTTCACAAATATTGACTTGAAATTAGGTTACCACTAAGCATCAATTGATCCATTAGATGTCTAGAAAACTACCTTCAAATCTAAAGAGGGACTATTCAAATGGATGGTAATGCATTTTGGGTTGACAAATTCTCCTTCCACTTTCATGAGGATGATGAATGATATCCTCAGGAATTTCATTGATTATTTTTTTATGGTCTATTTGGATGACATACTCAAACATGAGATGACCATTTGCAACAACAAAAACTCTATGCTAATAAAGAAAATTTCTCATTTTGTATGGAAAGTGTTCAATATACTTGGGGATACATTATGGATAGTAATGGTTCATGTTGATCTTTCAAAGATAAAATTTATCATATATTTTCCTTCTAAAAACATCATAGAACTTCATACCTTTTTAGGATAGGCTAATTTTTATTGGAGGTTTGTACTTGGATTTTTACACTTGGTATGGAATACAAAACAAATACTCAAAGGAGTATCTAAAGAAAAAAAATGTTTGGACATAAGTGCAATAATGAGAATTTGTAGAACTGGAGAAAAATATATGTTCATCACCAATAATTTCACTTCCAAACTTGCAAAAACCTTTTAAAATTGAGACATATGTCTTTGCATATGTCATTGAGATAGTGCTCATATAATATAGCTATCCAATGGCCTACGATGCTAAAAAATTCTCTTATGAACTATTGTAGTGTCAAAAATTATACTCCCGTTTAGGTGAAAGTATAATTTCATGCTTTATCTAGAGCCAGTTTTAGTGACCTTTTACATCAATGTATTTTAGACATTTCCCAGCCCTAAATTTTTCTATCAACCTAGGAAAATGTGTCTATACTACCTTAGAAAAAAAATTATCAATTAAACATCATCAAATTAACTCTAAAAAGTTTCCTCACCATGAAAAAGTCCTAATTTTAGAAGAATCTAAATGCCCAAATCAAATTATGTTGAGTGTGAAATAACTAGTCAAGGGCACCCCATGGCTTAGACCAACTATTTTTCCTAACAAATTTGATATCACATATTTTTCAGTCTCTAATTTCCTAGATGTAATTTCAAGCTTGGGCCTTAGTGGTAATTGAATCCCAAAAATTCAAAGTTAAATGAATTCGCCTACACTTTAATTTATTATAAGTTCCACTCTATAAACATGAATTATTATTTCAAAATTAAGGAAGCAATTACAAGACAATGAGACTCTACCAAAACATATTCATTATTATAGGTTTTCAAGAAGAATTTCACATTTGTTCAAGTGGCTACAATGATTATAGTTTGATGCCAATAGAAGAACATGATGGAATATAGGTTTTGGAGATTGTTTTAGCCCTCTTCAACCACCTAATGTCTTGATTTTAGAGTGTTCTTTTCTTCAATATTTTATCTACTTGCTAGGTCCTAAGCAAGGTATTACTACATTTTAGATTTTCCTAAGGGTATTTGAATTTCATTGCATGCAACTTCACTTTTCCATCAAACATAGCATTCAATTCACCTATTTTGCATCATTCGTACCATGCATTAACTTTCACCTTTCCCATCATGTACTTTGTGTTCCTTTCATCTCTCACTTCAAGTTCATTTTCTATGTGTTCACCTCATGCCAAATTACACTTCACACCACAACTACCCGCAATTCATAGCTATCACTTCATATAATTTCAAATTGAGTTGAATGATGGAATTTAGCTATTTCACATGAGCCATACTTCAATTCACACCATCTCTGTAGGTAATTTATGTATCAACTATCATAATTATCATTGAATATTACTAATTTTATGAATATTTATCATTTGTCTGTGCATGCCAATTTCATGTTTAAATTACCACTACTTCTAATTTATGATTTTGCCCATTTTGTATATGCTAAGTGAGGACACTTAGAAAATTTAGTTGGGGGGAGGGGTATTCAAGGCCATAGTCCTTAGTTTTTTCAGATTTTTTCCATTTTATTTTCTACCATTATCAAGAAACTAAAGAGTTTAGAAGAGAGAAAGTTTTTCAACAAAAAAATTGGGTAATACAATTTATACAACATAGCAAAGAAGTAGTATAATTGGGTGATACAACAAAACAAAAGAAGAGAAGAGTAGAACTAGTGAGAGTGACTATAGATTGAGGCATTATAATGAGGGGTGACATAGTGATAAGGGAACCAACAACCCATAATTTTTTGCTAGAAGATAGGAAATGCCTGCCTATCTTCTAATAGGATGGCTAGTTGGACTAATTTTTGGGACTCACAAAATTCAATGACCTTATGACCCAAAAATTTACCAACACCTTGCAAAATGATGAGGCAATTATTAGGGGTTTGAGAGTAGATGCATCAAAATCTATTATATCTGAAGTGTTGGGTCTTCCAAAGGTGGGAGAAGAGTTTCCAATAAGAGTAGATGCAATTACAGCTAGGAATGAATTCTCCTTACCAGGGGAAAACTTGGACTCTTCCTCACAAGGTACCAAACACTTATCTTTGCCTTGGATTTGGGCCTTTTTAGCTTCTCATATTATTAGGTACTTAACATGTGATGGAATACAATCACTATTATACATGGTTCATTTTAAATTGCTCAGTCATTTATGCCACCAAAGGCATGTGAATGTTCTAATTTTTTGTAAAATTTGTTGAAAAGAATGTCCTCAGAGTACAAAACAAAAATAAATCAATCAACACTATCACATTTTTTTTAGTTACTTTAGTGATGAAAAGGATCCTTAGGTTTCAATTTCCTAATGTGAATTGGGAGGATTTTTTGAATTAAAATATCAAAAACATTCTTCAAATGAAAAATGAAGGAGAAAGGGGTCAAGAACAAGAAATAAAAGAACTTGTCATGGCTACTCGTGAGGGAGAAATAAAATTTGGTTCCCCTACTACAACACCTAGCCATAGTAGAGAGGAACCAAAAGAGTAGGGTTTGCAAGAAACACAACCTATAGCCTCTACTAAGCAACCCACAACTGAAGAAAATTTGAACACACTAGCTTCTAGTAAAAGGCCACCAAAAGCACAAAAAAGAAAAAGTGGGGCTTAGTTACCTATGCACTTGTAAAGGGGTAGAGGAAGGCCACACCATCAAGGAGGCGATCACATCACCCAAGGAAGAAGGGCCTATGAGAGGAACCAACAAAAATAAAAAATATGTAATGATTGAAACAAACATAGAATTAGAGGGGAATTCCCCTAGTGATGATGTAAAAAAACCAGTTGTATAGTCTTTATATTTTACTATTACTTCTAAATTTGATTGAGTCCAATTTAGAAGATAATTTTGTTGCTATGAAGAAAAAAAGATCTCCAAAGAAGCCTATATCTGAAGGGTTTATGTGTACAAAAGAGTTAGGAGAAGAAAAAATTTTGGAGAAGGAAGAATAATTCTTTTTGGTAGAAAGGAATACAAATAAAGAACTGCAAGAATCCTTGCAAAGAATTAAACAATTGGAATACTTACTAAAAATGTATTAGCAAAAGGATAGTGAGAGGGATGCAAGAATTAGGGAGTTGGAAGAAAGAATCCAAAAATTTAAGCATGGATCAAAATTGGAAATATTGGCACAACTTTCCATGGTGGAAATATATGGAAAATTTTTAGTTCCAAGGAACTCAATTAGGCCTTTAAAGATCTCCACTAGACCAACTATTTTGTCATTAGGTATTGAATTGTGGAAGAAAACACAAGAATTTTTCCAAAAGGAGAAAACTGAGATGATATCTACACATGCTAGTACAGTTGAGAAGTAAGAAATAGAGGCGAAGAAATTAAAAGTGAAAATTGAGGAATTAATAGATAAGATAGTGCAACTGATGAAATGTAGACCACCTGCTAGGGTATATACCCTATTTTTACAATAAAAGTTTTTATGTTTTCAGTTTTGTAGGATGATTAGTGATCTACCTATTGCCATGAATAGGAAATTTTTTTTCTTAAATACTTTCTAGATGTCCACACCATAAATGCAAGACCAATTGTGTGAATTCTACTTGCATAATTTGGTTCTTTTAGATGAAACTACATGGAACCCATTAATGTTTGTGGGGGATCTCTAGATCAAGGCCTTGGCTTGTTATGTTAGAAATGAGCATCAAAGAGGGAAGATTTTATAGGAATATCATGAAGAGAGAAACATCTCCCTCTACAGCTAAGAAAGGAGGTAGAAAACCCAAATGTAGTGATAGATTAATGGTTGAATCTCTTAGAGCACAAGGGAGTTGCAACAAAGATAATAGACTTCAACGAAAAAGATGAAAAATGAATGAAGGGAATAACAACATAAGGCATAATCAAAGAGACAATTGGATTTTCTCAAGGTAGATGTGAGGAGATCACACCAGAACTAAAGAAGAAGGAACCTCACTCCATTTAGAACTATGTGGTAGTGTTACCAAGTTTCACTTACAACTCAATTTGGTAGAGCTGAAGCAATTGATTGCATCAAAAGTGAAAGGTATTCCAACAAATTTATACTAAGGATTAACCATTGTATATGAATTCTTTCAAATGGATTTAGTTTTTACTATGCAATGTTTTACAATAGAGGGAAATTACATAAATTGCATGCTATTGCTACCTTTAATTTATTTTGTAATGAAAATGTATACAAGATTGCATAAAATTTTGTTGTTTTATTCTATACAAGAAAGAATGCTTGAATGTCCCAAACAAGCCATGGAATGACTAGTTAAATACAACATAAAGGAAAGCTATATATTTGAAGATATGAAATAAAGAAAAACACATGGAAAGAGAATATGTCCATCATTGCTTGTAGTAGAATCTTGTCTTGATCTTCTTTGTCTTTAGCTCCTCCTTGCTTTGAATCTTCAGATATACCTACATCATGATGGAAATTTTTGGTTAGAGCTTTGGATATAAACTTCAACCATATGTCTTACCAACATAAATATAGCCTTCATTCAGGATGTATTAAATCAGTTATCAATTGTCACATGTATCAAGAGAGCCTGAAAATAAAACATCACAGGAGCATTGAGCTTCACTATTTTTTCTAACTTGTTTGTTCATTGTGAAGGTACAGGTTCATTATCATTACATGATTCATCTTGTTTAACATCATAACATGTGGTGGAAAAATGGGCTCCCACAAGGGTTGAGCCCAACATGCTGCCCTCTAGATCTTGAGAGGGGTATGAGATAAGCAAGAGACATTCAACTTTTCAAACAAAAGCATATTCTATTTGAAGATCAATTTATAAGGCAATTGAACACATTTTCCATTCATGATAGCCAAGTCAAAGGTACAATGAGGTTACCCCCTTTCACTTAGGAATGGAAATTATAAGTGAAAAATTTGAGCTCATTTAAATTGCTTAAATAATTTGCAAAATTGAGTAAAAGTACGTCATTTGCATCATGGTTTTACATCATCTATTGGTTGTATCATCATCATTTCTTGTTTTTTATATCAAATAAGATGCATACATTAATGGTACAACCCATTCATTAAGTGACAAAAGGAACAACATATATAAATGCAAGTATGGTTGCCAAAGCATTTACCACAAAAGAATACCATATCTATAATGGGATAGCCATTAGAATAACATAAGGAGCATGAAAACAAGGTACATGGAGACAAAACATAATATAAGAAAGGGGTAAATCACTTATGAGGGATGAAAGAGTGGAAATTTTTCCATGTAAAAATGTTTTCTAGATAATACAAGTTGTATGCAGCAAATAGAGTGAATAGTGGCTTTGTTAGCTAGCTATTTCTGCATAATGCCTATGAAATTGAGATGAATCCTTAGCATGAGGAAAGATAGTGAAAATGAGTTAGAGAAAATCTCGGCCTACACTTGAAATGAAATCTATATTTTTGTAAGTAATGAAACCTTGAGCCTTCAAAGAAAGCCCTAAGAAAACCCTAGAAAATTCAAGGTTTTTACATAATACATGAACATAATGAAAAACAAATGGAGGGTTTGTTGTTTCTTTTCAAGATAGTGAGGTGGAAAAGCTCAGCCAAAAAATGAAAAAACCTTTAATACAGTGAGGAAGAAACCCAAAAAGGTCGAGAGTCTTGGCTACAACAAGGGTTTTTTGCCCACATGTTTTAAGAAATACAATAATCAAGTCATAGGATTATGCTATTCATAAGCCATAGCAACAAACAGGTTAAAAGGAACAATTTTTTATTTGAAACCATAACCATATAATATAAAACCTTGGGTTTTTATTCCAACCCTCTTGTCCAAAGAAAATGCACAGGAAGGTTGAAACCCTAGCTCATATGGAACATTGAAATGATCTTTACACAGTGATAGAAGGAGCTACAATAGGTGTCAAGTCTCAAGTTTCACAAATGAAATAGAGGACTCACTTTATTTTATGTCAAAATCTAGGTAGGAAAATATACAAATATCATATAAAAATCAAAGCTCAATAACTATGATGGAGTCAAGGGTTTTGAAAAACCCAAATACTTGCAAGTATACACCAAAGTGACTTGGCCTAAGGAAAAACCATTGAGCATTTATAGGTATGGAAAAATCCATAAAATGTTCACATATGAAACTGAAAGGGCCAAGAATACAAAGGTGAAACCCTTGTGATTTCAAAAAATCTCAAAATAAAAACACAAAGATAAAGAGCCCTTTCACCATTTTGTTGAGGATTCAGAGCATCGAGTCAAATGAAAACAATATGTAGGAAATAGAAGGGGTTTCATTTCTTTTCTATTGGAAGTAAGCTTATGTCTAGAGAAGTCAAGCATAAGATCATGACAAAAGATGCAGAAAGCTAAACATACCATGCAGTCTGATATATGTTTGCAAAGGATTTTTTTCAACAAAAGCTTCAGATTTTCCATGAATGCCCGAGTGAATCCTAGCAGTGGCAGCCACAAAAAAATGGAGAAGCTTCAGAAAGCTCCATGATGGCTTGAAAAAAGCTTTATGAACTTTGTGAGAAGCTCGAACATCAAACCCTAGCATGGCGAAACCCAAACCAACAAAGCAAAAAATTGCTAAGTGCAAAATGATACAAAAAGAAAGGAGGTCGTAGGTGTTTTGTTCTAGGATTTCCTCTTGCCCTAATTTTGGGCAACATTTTTATGGGTGTATTTTCACATTATTTTGAACTTTATGAATTTTTTATAGCTTTTTGGTATTATTTTGAGTCCTTTGTGCATTTTTGAAAACTTAGGCAAGGTGCCTTAGTTGTTTTTTTTGATTTTTGAGAAAATCAAATACCCATGTGACTTAGGAGTCACTAATCCTTTGAATAATAAAATCATATATGCCTTGCATACCTTGTTTTTTGTAAATTCATGAATCAAAGCCAAGGTCAACCTTTCTTTCTATTTTGCAAAACTAAAACTGCAAAACATTGTAAGACTTTATTAAAGCAATGTTTTATAAATTTCTTTATTAATTGCCAATTAAAATGCAGTAAATAAAAGCATGTGCAAAATATGTAGAGGAAATTTTAGTTTACTTGCTTGTTTTTTGCTTAAGTCCCCATTATGAAAAATGGAAAGATGGAGTTAGCTAAACCTTCTATTTCTGATTTTTAGTTAAAACTGAGTGATTTTTGAATTCTTTTAGGTTGATCCACTTGGGAGGGAAAATTTCCACCTATTTTCAGTCATTTTGGATAAGTTCTATGCCCTCCTTTCATGGATTTTTCCTTCTACTCATGAGAGATGCTTTCTTACTATTTTGGGATTGAAGTTAGCTACAATTTTTTGTTCCGTGGCTCTTAGAAAGGTTTTTGAGTATTAAAAAGGAAGAAAACTTAGTTTTTTCTCAGTTCTTTCTTCTTCCTCTCTTGAGTATTACAAAGATTTTGTAAGTTTTGTAACTTAGATTTTCACAATATTATATAACAGCTCCTTTCAGATCAATAAAAGAAACAATGCATTCCTTTTCATGGTTTTTTGTCTCATTTTGTAGTGGATGATTTGATGTTTGATTGTGATTCTAAGTGTTGAATCCTTTTTCATGTCTCTTTATTACAAATATGTGTGCAAAAGTTTCATGTAATGCAGGTTTTATGTTGTGTTTAATTTCAAACCTTCATACAAATCACTTTTGCATTGCATGTTTCACATGAAATTGTGAGAGTAAATGTTTTGAGAGCGGATTGTGAGTTGAACTAGTGAATAAGTTTAAAATTTTCTGGTGCATCACCCTTTAAATTTTAGGATTTCCATTTCAGTTATTCTTCTATCCCTTTTTCTCAGAGAAGTTAGTAGTTTTAGGTGATCTACCAAGGGGACCAACCCTCTCTAGAGATTCATTCTCGCCATAAGTCACCCACAACTTGAGAATGTTTCCATGTTACATAGGATAGTTGAGTCTAGTTCAAATTGGATGCAATCCTCGTTCATAACAGGTAGTAATTGGTAGGTCACATAAATAAATTTTAATTTCCTACAGAAATGGAGTTACTTGGTTCCCACTTACTTGCTATCCTACTATCCTCCTATTCCCTATACCACACTAGATAGGGAATAAATGACAGGAAGAAGTAGCAATAGAAAAGAAAAGGTTGATAAATCTCCCAAATAAAAAAAATTACTACTTGAAGCATGGAAAAGGAGTGGACTGTGTGGTGGATTTAAGAGAAATGACCTTGCAATATAACCTTCAATCTTAAAGTTTCTTGAGGAAAAGAAATAGATTTATTTGGGGGGAAAATAATGGGCTCAATTAATGGCTAGTTTTCCTTTTACTGTTTTATGCTTTAATCATTTCTCCTGCTAAGTTTCAAAGACATTACCAAGACTTGACATACCTTTTATATGAATTTTATACACTTTAAAGCAGACTTAAGTATGTGTAAATAGAAATATATTATGTTGATATATTCTCGTATGAATGCATGAATGTCTATGGAATTTAGTGTGATTCTATGTTTAAATTGTGATTGTTAATAATGTGCATGCCTTAGGAATGAGATTAACATATTGCAACAAGAAAGACTATTAACCCATAGTAACAAGTTTTCCAGCCCATAGCATAAGGATTGTAGATGATTGTAGGGGAGAGGTGAAAATAGCCAAGGCACGAAACTTTCATAAGGGAACAAAGGTCATCATTTATTGATCAACAATAAGTCACCACATCATACTCTTTCTCACTGAATAAGACCACTAGGAGGAGAAGGAGTCTATTCTTAATAGAATTGATCTATGATGTGATTGTTCTCAAGAACATGTCTCTGTCATAGAAGTTAACCATTAGGCATAGAGTTTTAAATTGGTTTCGCTACCACTATTTCATAATTATTGTTTTTTTTTTGTTTTAGACTAAGTCCTCTTCCTATCTTTGAGGGAGAGTGGATGGTTAATTTATGAGTTTTTTATCCTCACAGACCCTATATAGTGGGATTTGTTGTCAAGGAGTAAATATAGTTGCTAGTAGTTGTTCTAGTTGTGAGTTGATCAAGTTGATAAGTTAGTTTTTATCTATTATTAGTTGCAACAATAGATATGTGTTATTGAATAAGAAATCTTTAGTAGATTCTTGTTGGATTGCATGTAAGAGTTCATAGTTTATATGCAATTAAGGGAATTAGTTGATATCATGAATTTATAAGTATGTAGGTGTTAAAAAATTCTATAGAAGTAGAAACTCAAGCAAATGCAACTTAAGGTACTACTAATCCACTTAATTTCCTATTGTTAGATTAAATGATGCATTGTTGAAATTGGTTAAGGAGTTTCAAGTTAGATGCATGTGTTGTAATTCATGAATTCCATTCTATAATTTTGGATTGAATTTTGTAGCTTCATGTTAGTTTCATACTTCAGAGGAACTAGCTAGGAATTAGTTTTTAATAGTTGACAATTATAGTCTTGAGTGTTAGGTACTTGTAGCATAAGGTAGTAGTTTATTCTTATTTCCCTTGTTTTTTGAATTGGAAATTCATTACATCTTCCAGCTTTTGCAGTATTTAATACATGTTTAATTTCCTATACTTCATTGATGTAGGTGTTTCTAGATTCCATGAACACATATATTGTGCCAACACCGTCTAAAGATTATGATTCCTTGGTTGACAATTAAATGTGACTTCTTGTGAAAGATGAATTATTTAGTTAGGAATTCATCCTCTGACTTGTGTGTATACTTAGTAGCACCAAGTTGATTAGACATTAGAGAGGCTCTACATCTATGATCCCACCACAATAATTTTCATAAAAAATCCCAACCAATTTGACATGGTGAGATTACTACCCCGATTTCACCTTCATAAAGCAAGTGGAATCAAGGGGCATACATCTACCATCAAATTCCATTCCCTTTAGAAGTTTTGGGACACATTTTTTTGTATGTGCAAGATGATTTGTGAATTTATAATGATTTGGTTTTATAGGATGTGGTTCCTAATGTTGTGGTTTTGCATATTACTACACTGGGGGCTTTGTTCTCTTTTCTAGAAAATGATCTATATCCTCTATAATATCATTTTGAGTATCCTTTTATGATGTAATTTACTTTCAGTACTTTAGCTTGCATATGCACGTAGTGTCATGTGTGGCCACTAAAGTAGGGGCTAAATGTAGCATAAAAAATTGTACTCCCTTTTAGGTGAAAGTACAATTTCATGCTCTATTTGGAACCAATTTCAATGACATTTTACATCAATACATTTTAGATACTCCCATCCCTAGATTTTCCTATCAACCTATGAGAATGTTTCTATAATACCTTAGAAAAAAATTTATCGACTACACATCATTGAATTAACTCTGAAAAGTTCCCTCACCATGAAAATGTCTTGATTTTAGCAAACTTTAAACACACAAATCAAATTTTGTTGAGTGTGAAAGAGATATTCTAGGGTGCCCCATGCCCTATATGAGCTATCTTTCCTCAAAAAATTGATTTAACATTTTTTTTTGTCTCTACTTTCAGAGATGCAACTTCAAACTTGGGCCTTGGTGGTAATTTATTTTGAAATTTCAAAACTAAATGAATTGGACTACACTTTGATTTATTCTCACTTCCACTATATAAACATGAATTATTATTTCAAAATTAATGAAGAAGTTACAAGACAACAAGAACCTATCAAAATATATTCATTATTACAAGTTTTAAAGAAGAATCTCACATTTGTTCAAGTTGCTACAATGGTTGGATTTTTGATGCCAATAGAAGAACATGATGGAATCTAGGTTTTAGAGATTTCTTTGGCCCTCTTTAACCACATAATGACTTTTTTTTAGAGTGTTCTCATCTTCAATATTTGATCTACTTGCTGCCCTAAGAAAGGTATTATTGCATTTTAGATTTTACTAAGGGTATTTGATTTTCTCTTGGGTTGGTCTCATCTATCTCATTTAGGAATACTTCTCTAACAAATTTTAGTAAGGTTTTTAATACTTTAGCTCACTATAGCCTTAGGTGCACTTAAGGTTAAGAGCACACACATTGTTTCATTAAATCAATTGACAATTCATGGAGGTAGAAATACCAAAATGAGGGTTTGACCAAGGAAGACTCCTCTATAGCCACCCATTTCCTCTCTTTATTGATTTTTTGTAGGTTCAAATCCAAAGAAAAATATTTTAGAGTAGGATTATAGAAGGTAGACCAAGAGTTATAGACTTGTGAAATCAGATCCAAAAAATAAGGATCTCAATTTGGAGCATACCATGCCCTAGATTGGCTATTTCAACCTCAATTTTTTGTCATAGGTGCACAATTATCTTCCATTATCATATTTTCTTTTAGTTTTTGAAAATTTAGTTTTGTCAATATAGAAAATTTGTGTTTTTAGATTAGATTTCATAGTCAAGTTAATTTCATAAATCCACATTAATTCAAATAAATTTTCAATTCAATAAAAGAACCACATCTAGGGAATATTGGCTCTCCTCTTACGTTATTATCCAATCCTTCATCCTTGTTGATTTTTCTTCTAATGTTATATGGAAAAGGATTGATTTTAGAAATCTAAGCACTAGACCTAAGATCCCCTTTTCAACTAACCAAGTACATAGGTATCTTATATATGATAAGGAAATGTATGATATTGTGCAAGCCTAAAAGCAATGGAAAAAATATATTCTATGAAAAAATACTCTTATCTATACAAATTAAAATCCTCTACAATTCTTGTAGATATAAGGGAAGTTACATAATGATAGGCATAAAAATGGTATACCTACTTGCAAAATTTTCATATTGATATTCACCACAAAAGGGAAGTAGTAAAAAAATGTAGAATGCTTTTGTAGATCCCTAATTTCAACACTTACTATGGTGTTGGATTCTTGTGACCATCAAACAAAAAATTAGCTTTAATTATATGACACTAATATTAATTTGTTTGTCTACAATAGGCTACTACAAGGTAAGAAAGTCCTTGTTTTTTACTTGCAAGATGGAATTCTTTTTTACATGGGTCACATATGTGTTCCTAGTAGGGAACAATATGAGAAACACATTCAAGTTGTGTTATAAGACACTTTGGAGTAGAGAAAACTATTTTTTTACTTCAAAGGTATTTTTACTAGCAACAAAAGCAACATGATGTTACATCCTATATTCAGTATTATACAGCATGCTCCATTGCAATGCATACAAATCATAAGACATGATTGTATATGCCTTTTCCTACCTCTGATAGGCCTTAGAAATTAGTCTCAATGGAATTCATGTATAGCCTTCCAACTATGAAATGTGGTCATGAATTTGTATTTATGGTGGTATTTTTTTTTGAAAATATCCGTCATGGTAGCCTACAAGAAGGGGGTCTCAACACACTTCCAATATTTTCTTTGCCAATGTATGGGTTCATTTTGGATTTCCACAAAGAATCATCCTTGATAGAGATAATAGGTTCATCAATGATTTTTGGTTTCCACTTTGGGCTATAATATGTGCCAAAGTCTATTGTATTCCATCTATAAACAAATAGGTAGACTATGGTGGTAAATAAAATGATAATTCACATTCTATAGATGTATCATTCTAAACATCCTCAAACATGGGATGAGAGTCTCCCATAAGTAAAAGACAGTTGCAATTCTATAATACATGGCCCCATAGGGAAAAACCTATTTGAAGTATGTCTAGGGTACTAGTCATTGAATTATTTGGATGTGCACTTCCATCCATAAAAAAATGAGCTATCACCACATGCAAATATAGAGATAGAAAAAGCCTCCAATTTTTTTTGAGAATATTTGTCATATCTAGGATCAAGGTCATGATATGTGCAACATACCAATTAGAAGTACAATGAGTGACATGACCAACATTGTACACATCATCACTTTCATGTTTGTGACAAAGTTTGGCTTCATCTCCAAAAGGAGAGACTTCAAGTATCACATAGGAAATTTTTTTGTCTTCTGTATGGGCCATACACTACCCTAAAATAGGTTGGTGATAATTCTTTTCAACTCAATTTATTACCATTTCTAGGGATACATCCTATCTTTAATATTGAATTTATATGCCCATACTTTCCACCATTGTTGGATACCTCAAATATCGTTGAGTAGATTCAAGATGTAGAGTTGATTCCTAAGACTAATTTTCCAGTTGGAAATTATTGGATTATTGATTTTTATGTGAATATTTTGAAAATACAACATATTCCTCTCTATCATGTCATTCAGAAAAGATAATTACTTCATCAAAGCAAGTGGTTTAATAGGGAGTCTATTGCCAAATGATTTCATTATTTGTTGTAGAGTGTTGATGCAATGGGGAATATGGAATCTCAAGGGAAGAGGAATAGTATCATATTAATCTAGGATCACTTGGGTGGTACCTACATAACCAAAGAAAAAAATATTAAAAATCCAAATTTTCAATATTTTCCATGTTTCAGCAAATCATATTTTTGGAGGCCTTGAAAGTAGAATTTAGCTTTAGAAATTGTGTTAGTGCATTTGAATAGGTTTTTTATGCATTATTTTCAAGGAGATAAAACTATATCTCATTGATACCTTTCCAATGGTTCCAAGAAGTTTGAATTTTTCCTAGTGGGATAAAAGTTATGACCCTGCCAATTTGGGGCACCAAAATAAACAAATTTTTTGAAATTTTTAGTTTAGTTAGTTGTTTTGTCCCCATCCAATTCTCCATTATTTCATGAAAATATATATATATTGTTTTGGAAGTGAATAAAGATTACTTTTCGATGCCTACATGTTACACCCCAATTGTGTTATTACTATTTACTATGACTATGTAGGGTAAATGTGAATGTAATGTGAATTCTGAAGATGAATAAATTGTGCTTGCACTTTGTTATCAATGCATTATGAATGAATGTTATCTCATTTAATGTTATGAAAATTACTGCATATATGTGAAGTGGATGGTTATTGAATTGATATTCTAACTTTGGAGATGTATTATGTATATTGCATATTTTGTGAACAGTTGAATGTCGTGGGCATGTGTTAGCAGTTGTAGGTGTATGTTCAATTCCTCCAGGTGGAGGGGAAGTATCACTTAGAAGAATATCTTGGTTGGGTAACCAATAACATAACCTATTTGAGCTTACACACACCACAATAGAACAATTGAGTCTAGTCATTATGTGGGAAGTTGGTAGGCCATCCTTAGTTGATGTGTTTGTACTATTAGGTGATGTCTATTTTTTTGTGCTTGTAGGTTCTTTTTGGTATTACTGTGTTTGTATTGATGATTAGGATGTACGTGGAATATGTATATGTACACACATATGTGTCAATGGTAGATTAGACACATGAAGGAATGTGCACAAGAGTATACATAGGTATATGTACCTATGCACATTTATGGACAAGTTTCTAATACGTATGGAACTATCAATTGGATCTGACGACATGCATATGTATATGTATAAATATATCACATGTAGGTACTTATCAATGCAATAGTAATTCTGTATGGATATTGTGTGAATTGAATGTGTATATATATATGTATAGTATATACATATATCCATATGTATATATGTATCAATACATGTGTATGATGGAAAATAGACATGCCAATATGAATGTATTGATATATGTATACATACATATATATGTACATAGAGGCATATACTTATATACATACATACATACATACATATATATATATATGTATGTATGTATGTATGTATGTATGTATGTATGTATACAATCGATATATTGTTATTACTATGTGATTAATATCTTGTTTATACTTATTTGTATATCAAATGTATACATACATAGCTGATTATTTAACTTAATTGAAGGTTGATTATATATTACTTATGACTGTACTTTAAGAGGACAAATATTTCTCATGTTGCACATGCATAAAGGAACAAGTATTCTACAAAGTAACTCACAACATTAAGTTGATATGTGAAGGAGACATAGTCGATACCTTATGTGGAAACATTGTGGACTTAGTAAACTCTATGACGCCTTGTCATTTGGTAAATATCTACAATAGTGAAATGCATGAAAGGTCATGTACAACAATTCGATGATTTGGTCAAACTGATAAATGAACTTAGTTGACTCATGTAAGACTAAGTCGATATGAATTATGTGAGGCATATTAGTTATTGAATGATTCAAAAAGTGATGAATTGTGCCAAACTTGTAGGAGGTCTTTGTTGGTTTGGCACCACATTATGAATCCTACTTGTTGTAAATGTTCATTGAGAAGGAAATTTGAATTATACCTTTATCATCATGTGCTGATTTGAAATAGTCTTTCACTATTGTCATAAAAAGAGGTTGACCTGTAGCACTATTTTGTTGAGTATGTTCTTCTTAGTGTGCCACTTATTAGCTAAACTGAGTGAGTAGCTATGCATGGTGATTCTTGTCAACACCCATGCCTTATCTTTAGGGTGATAAGCCTCTTTACTGATGTATAGATAGTAGAGAAAACTCACTTATTTGGGACACATCCTATATGCATTATGCTCAGTATTTTATACATTCTTCTCTGCAATTCATATATGCAATATTCTAGTTTATATGAGAGAGAGAGTTGTGGTTATTTGTGAGAGTGTTATCATATTGAGTGTAGTACATTATCAACTTGAGAGAGGGAGGTTACTATGGCATAGCTGAAGGAGTCAAGTATAAGCTAGTTGTTGCTATGGGAAATTGATTTATAGCCAATCAATTGGATAAGTGAAAATAGGCATGAGGATATTTCTTCTTTTATTGTTTTAGCTTTTGAAAGATTGTTTTCCATGATTTCTTTGATTTTTCTATTATGAGTACCTGCATTTAGGGAAAATAGTAATGACTAAAAAAGGAATTAGAAGCTACTATACTAATTTTATGATGTTCTTAAATTTACTCCATAATAGGATGTTTGTGTTTATCATAAGTATTACATACTAGATATGATTAAACATGAGTGGCATAAGTGTTACTCATGGCTAGGTTATTGATTTAACTAGGATAGCTAGTGACTAATCCTAGGATTGTTTATCCATTATGGGAGGGAGCTTGTACATTTACTTTGTTAAGTAGATTTATTCCAAATTTGTAGACATGGTAATAGGCTATCTTTGGGGTTATAGTTTAAAAATTGAAGGAAATACCTATGCATAGTTTATGATGGCCTTAAGTCAAATCGGCCTTGAGTAATGTATGTGATAGAATAACCTTCATTCAAAGTAATAAATGAGAACACATTGGAATAAGTAGTGTGATTTCTACTAGCTCCACTGCCAATTCACTATGATCTAGAATTACATGCTAGTCCTAGATTGTGGGTTTACAAGTTCTAGTAATGTAAGACACAACACTATTCTCAGTTGGTTTTCATTATTTAGTTACTCTACCAATCTCTTTAGTGAACACTAGTACAAAAACAACAATATATGACTAAATAAACTACTAAAAATTGCATATAAATGACTAATTTTAGTCACGTGACCATTAGTAGTTTATTGCCGGTCATTTATAATGCGACCAAATTTATGACTAAACTATTTTAGTGATTTATCTAGTCATTGATTTGGTCATTGATTTAGTCGTTAATTTAGTCATTGATTGTTGTTAATTGGTCATTTATTTAGTCATGGTAGTGATTTATTTAGTCATATATTTAGTCATTAATTTATTCATATATTTAATCATTAATTTAGTCATTGATTATTGTTAACTGGTCATTTATTTAGTCATGGTAGTCATTATAGTCATTTATTTAGTCATGTTTTAGTCATTTATTTAGTCATGTTAATCATTTATTTAGTCATTTATGAACTAATGCTTTCAGATGTGTATGCAAACTCTTATGTTTGGAGAATGTTATTACAATAACTAGTCTATGAAATTGCAAACCAAGAGAAAATTCTGTTGTGATTGAATAATATAAAACTTTAAAGCTCTTATGTTATTAAAACTTCAACAAATTTGGGATTGAAACAACATTGGAAAATAATTCTCTATATATTCAAATTGTATATAAAATATGTTACAAAGAACTCTATATATAGAGTTTCGAATACAAAATCTTTTGCAGTATACAAAGTGTTGATTTATTATACTTTTAAAATTGAAAAAAAACTAAAACTAAATGGTGTGAATGTATGTCTTCAGTGATGCCACTATTGCACATGCGATGGGCAATAAATGCATCTAGTAAGGCACTAGTTTTGCATTTTCTCCTTGCTCTGTACCTATCCACAATAAAAAAAATAAACATATTACTAGGTAGCATAAACAACAAATATCTTAAAAGTAGATATACATAAGCATTAGAGTAAGTCTAATAAATAAAAATGCATAGAATTAGTGATATTACAAAAGAAATGCATTTGCAAAAGAATAAATATTAGAGTGATATCTTAAATATTACTAGTTTATCAGAGCAATATTTCCTTGCTATGTATTGTCCATAAACATATTACTAAATAACTGTAAACAATGAATATCTTAAATGCAAATACCCATAAGCATTAGAGTAAGTCTAATAAATAAAAATGCATAGAATTAGTGATATTGCAAAAGAAATAATCTCTACTTTTTCAATTTTGGATTCAATTATTGTATTATTCTTTAATTCAAATCACCACAATATCTTAAAAAAATAAATTTCATTCTAAATTTAAATTAAATTTTAATTTTTAATTTAACAATTGCTAATTTAGATATAAAAGCAACCTTTCTTTTTTAGTTTTTCTTTTCTAATGAAAAAAAAACTAAAAAAAAAGATTGCTTCAAAAAAACTAAGCTAGTAATAAAATTATTTAAGAAATTTCATTCTAAATTTAAATTAAATTCTAATTACTAATTTAGATATAAAGTAACCTTTCTTTTTTAGTTTTTCTTTCTAATGAAAAAAAACCAAAAATAAAGATTGCTTCAAAAAAACTAAGCTAGTAATAAAATTATTTAAGAAAAACTAAAACTTCAATTTTATTCTAAATTTAAATTAAATTCTAATTTCTAATTTAACAATTACTAATTTAGATATAAAAGCAACCTTTTTTTTATTTTTCTTTTCTAATGAAAAAGAAAAACTAAAAAAGAAAGATTGCTTCAAAAAAACTAAGCTAGTAATAAAATTATTTAAGAAAAAAAAACTTCAATTTTATTCTAAATTTAAATTTCATTCTAAATTTAAATTAAATTCTAATTTCTAATTTAACAATTACTAATTTAGATATAAAAGCAACCTTTCTTTTTTATTTTTCTTTTCTAATGGAAAAGAAAAACTAAAAAAGAAAGATTGCTTCAAAAAAACTAAGCTAGTAATAAAATTATTTAAGAAAAACTAAAAACTTCAAAAACACTTAAATGTATATTATCAGCAGTGAATGGAAGATACACTATGAAGCTGTGAATGTACTCGAAATTATTGAAAGCACTGTGAGAATAAAATGGGCTCAAGAATACAAGCCTAGATTATTTACAAAATCTACTTCAAGAACAAAATCTGAAAATGAATGAAAATAGGCCAAAGATTTCAGGAAATGTCAAAAGTTGTGATATTAAGTGGAAAGAACCTAAAAAAAGCCCTCTATTAAAATCAAGATTTCCAATAAATATAATAATTCTCTCAATTATGAAGACCCTATTAAAATCAAGATTTCCAATAAATATAATAATTCTCTCAGTTATGAAGGTGTTCTTTGGGAATTCAAACACACTTTGGCTGCTCCTGTCCAATTTGTCATTCATCCCATTCACAATTAGACACTTTACTTGGATGAAGAGCATAAAAGAAAATTAAAGAAAGAATTTCAGGGCATGCCATTTATATAATTTTTGGAGTTTCCTTTGTGGAAACGTCAAGTATACAAAAGTATGTTTTATTGAGTATTGGATCTCTACCACACAACCATGAGGAAGAGAAAATGAACATAAAGAAAAATATCCAGAACGCTATGAAGGTCACGGCCATTAGAACATACAAAGCCCTCAAAATAATAAAAATAGTAAGTTGAGAGTGCAAAGTTTTACATTTTCTATAGAAAGAAAGTAACCCATCAAGATTTGTGCAAGGAGATACAAGGTTTTTTTATCAGATTGCCTCTACTAAGCTCGAATCGAGCCTATTCTCATAGAAATTTAAGAGATAAGAATAATGAAACTTACACAAGATTGTTGTAAAGGATATGCCCTCCAAAGTCTTTAGAAATGAGCCTCAAAGATACTCCAATGGCAGTCAAACAAAGATGAGAGATATCAACAAATGGTAAGCAAAGGAAATACAACAGAAAAATACTCAGTCGCGACCAAGTGAGCTCGATAAAATGCTTCAAAATGGAGAATACTTTTCAGTTTCAAAACCAAAGACTTACCTCTGCAAGATTTTTTTCTTCAGGAAAATCATCAGAAACAACATAATGAGTCACCATTCCACTCTCAAACCCTACCCAGGCATGGTGGTGTTGAGTTTTCTCCAAAAATACAAGTGAAAAATGGAATGAGTTTCTTCTCCAAAAATACAAGTAAAAAATTAAATGAGATTAGGACTCGGTTTCTTTTTGATTTAGGGTTTTTTCATTACCCTAGGCCAATTGTTTATTTTTCACATTGTATTAAAGAAAATAGGTACCTTTTTATGATTTTTATTAGAAAAATCAAATACCATTGCCATTTTCCCGCTTCTTTACTTCATTTGATTTTGATTTCAAAATTAAATATCTCACTATATTAAATATTATTATATAATATAAATATTATATTATATTATAATATAACATATATATATTATATATAATAATAATATAATATATTATATATATAATAATAATATAATATTATATATTATTATATAATATTAATATTTATATAATATTATATATATTATTATATTATAATTTATTATTATAATATATTGTATTGTAATATAATATATTATTATTATTATATTATATTATAATACAATACACTTCCTCAATTCAATTTTTTTTAATTAACCACTTTAATATCATATTGTCTAATTTTTATGTGTGACTAATTATTTAGTCATTTTTATTTGTGTGACTAATTATTTAGTCATCTTTATTTGTGTTTTGAAATGAAAGATAGCCCTCAAAATGCAATTGGATTGTTTAAATCATATTTTATTAGTGAAATTGACCATAATTGCTCTTTGATACATTTGACATGCTAACACAATAGGAAAATCAAACTGGCTTCAAATCATAGTTAAAAACATTAATGATTCATTAACATAATGAGTAATAAAAGTTAAAGAATGTAAATGTTAATTCTTTTTATAAAATATGTGAAGGCCTTAAGACTACACCGAGAGCCAATGTCTTCCATGCAATAGGCATTTTTGGTGCATCAAGCAACCTAGGCAGCCAAATGGCCCACTTAGGTAGGGGTCCCATGAGGGGGGCTTAAGCTCTATGGATTATGATCAAATTCAAAAGAAAAAAAAATAGAGTAATAGTCATTTATTTAGTCATTTTTATTTATCTGATATTAGTCATTTATTTAGTCATTTAGTTGTGATTTTACCCGATGACCAGATTAGTCACTTATAAATGACCAAATTAGTCATTTATTTGCCAAATTCTACTAATGTTAGTCATGTGACAAAAATTTTTAGTCATGTGACAAAAATTTTTAGTCACGTGACTAAAATGTTTAGTCACGTAGTCATTTATTTGTCAAATTTTACTAGTGGAAGGTAAGACCATCTATCTAATGATGGATGTGTAAGGGATCACACATGAGTCTGTGGTTAGCGAACAATGTTTGAGTGATGCTTCTCCTCTAGAGCAAGCGACAAAAGAACCAAGATTTGAAAGGAGGAACTTGGACCATCTATAAGCTATTTGTTTCAAAGCTTAGTTGATTTATGTATGTAACTATGTACATTCTTGTATTAAATTGTAACTTGTGAAATTATTGTATCGAAATGGAATCCTTATTGTATATTTTTATGGCATATTTGTTTATATATTCTCAATAAAGAAAATAATTTTTTTATTGCAATAGCTTATTACATAGTTTATTTACTCACACAATGAAAAGTTAGGAAATTTTTACTTCATTGAAGGGTTGGAATGTTACACATCTCTTGACAAGTTTCCCATATTACACAATTTTATAATTTTATAATACCACAAGTTCTCTCACCAAGTATTGTTAACTGGATTCCTAACTAGATTCAAAACACCATTACACATATATTTTAAGAAATTTTTAATGGACCTTGACATAACAAGAGATTCTTATGTCTTTTCTTGACATAATGGAGACACAACAATCATAATGTTTAATAATGATCTCTAGCTAATACAATATGTTGATTTTAATTGGAAGATGATGAGGGGTTACTCCACCCAACACGCACACATAACAAAACAAAAAATATCAATACAAAAAGTACATGGCATAAAATAAAATTATAGATTAAAAAATTACAATGTTGCAACCACATGGGCTTGATTCACTACAAATAAAATCAACTCTCTAATAAAAATATATCATTTGTAGCCACCATATGCACTAATGGATCTACTTCCAGTAACCTCCATTCAACACTTTATTTGTCACCAATAACTACTTTAGAATATTCTAGAAATTTTAACTCCCCTTTTTGTTTTGGTGCCTAGAGGTCCAACTATTAGTTTTCTCACCCATAAAGATATTTTATTGAAATTCACATTTTGGTAGCACAACTTCCTAGAGAGCCATAACTTTTGAATCAGGTGTCCAATTTTCTATTATAATATATCATCGAAAATATTTCAAATATATCTATAACATTGAAATTATCTATAGATCATTTCATCCACTTTTTGAAATTTTGAGGCTACTAAGGGTTTCAAATTTGAGTTTGAAGTTAGGGTAAGTGCACCAAGATGGTTCCCAAAAAGGGGGCTTAAGTAGCCACTTTTTTTTTTCTGAAATCAGGAAATGCTGACCTTGGACATGAAATTGAGGATAGTTACACTCAAAATTTTGAGATGGAACAAAAACAAGGATCGAAGTTCTCTGAGTATTCTTTCTAAACTACTAATTTATTTTGAAAATGGTTGAGATTAAGGGGTTCAAAAAAGGGATGTACACAAATTGGTGTTGTTTTTGTCAGAAAAACATAACATAGCAACTCTTGTATGACCTGAGCACGATGAAATTTTTTTTAGTATTTTTAAAATCTCTACAGTCAAAAGTTAGCTAACATCATCTAGTTGATGAACAATTTTTTTGATAATTTTTTAATGAATATTTGATTTTTCACTAATTTTCTCAGTGGGCACTTCCTAAAAAGAAGAATTTTGGCTGTGCTCC
>VDFB02000002.1:147350365-147367937 GCA_007258455.2 Sequoia sempervirens | reverse complement strand
TCTCTCTCAAACCTCTCCCTCCTACCCCCTCTCCCTATGTTAGGTCTCTCTCTCTCTGAACCCTCTCTTTCCTACCTACTCCCCCTCTCTTAGGTCTCTCTCTCTCTCTCAACCCTCTCCCTCCTACCCCCTCTCAAACATTGATTGGTGTCCCCTTGCATAAAATGCAGATTTATGAGCCATCCAAGATAATCTCAAGTAGAAAATCAATGCAACATCCTTATTTTGATGATCTTGAAAAATCTCAATTATTATTTTAAGCCATTAAAAAAGTGTGTGTGAAGCTTGATGAGGAAATTTCAAGTTATTCATTTGAATTTAACCTTATCATGACCACCTATGATGTAGACATTATAAGAGCATCTCAAATTTCAAGAAATTCTATTCATGAGAGGTGTTGTGTGCAATAGGTATCTTGGAACTCCCAGTGAAGATGTATGACCAAGACTAACTAAGTTGAGAGACTGCCATGCCTATCTGTAAGTGCCTTCCATCTATTTTTGATGAGCTATTTCTTTTTTATTATTTTCCTTTGCATATCTGTAACTAAACTAGTAAAAATTAATTGGTCCCTCCTTGCAAAAAATGCCGATTTTTGAGCCATCAAAGAGAATCTCAGCCAAAAAAGAAATGCAACATCCTTATTTTGATGATCTTGACAAATCCCAATTTTGATTTGAATGGAATATTGCAATAAAAGTCCCCTGTTCATAAATTTCTATGTTTTCTTTAAGTCCATTCAAAGCTAATTATTCAATATAGAAAGTTTGGTTAATTTTTGATTCAGAGTTTTCAACGCTTTATTTCTGATTTTTCATTGTATTTCAAGATTTTACTATATTTTCAGAGTTTCCTTCACCTATACGGACCCATACATTCTTAGATCTCTCTCTCATTCATGTTTTCATGTAGTATTATGAATTAGCTTCCATTTTCTTCCATTTAGGGCTTCCAATATTCGTTTTGGAGGGAGAAATAATAATTTTTCTATAGCAGCCCATGTAACAAATTTATTACTATTTTGTGATTAAAAAAATGTAATTTTTGTCTTCCCACCTACTGTAAAGCCATGTGACTCAGTGGGAAGACTTGCATGCATGTATATTAGGTGTGGAATGAAGTTCCTTGGCAAGGGGGAGTCTTTAAGTTCGAATTCTTACGATGCCTAGGCATAAAATGTTAAGTTTCTATGTGAAAATGCTGGTTTCAAGTTGTCTTTTCATGGATTTGTGTTGGGATTGAGTTTAGGAAGTGTTGGAAGGTCTGAGCATACCTAGAGCAACATGTTTTATGTTTTGGTTTTGTGTATTGTGGCTGTTTGAGTGAAGATCTTAAGAAACCCTAGATTTTAGGAGGGAAAATGAGGGTTTGTTGGAGTAGCAGATTAGCAGACTTGTACGGAGTATTTGACCAGAAAATTTGTGGTTTTGAAGCACAATTTGTGACTTTCTAGGAGATATTGTTATGAAAAGAAGTTTAAAGGTGGGTTTGTTTGTAAAATTGGGCTAGTTCTTGTAGCCCTTGAGCATGATACCTTGATGTTTCTTTAAGCTTTGGAAGATGAATCTTAGGTGGAAGATTGGATCTATCTTCTTGACGAAGTATGAATGTTATTTGGATGATCAATGGATTTTTTTACAATTCTCTTTAAGGAATTGGTCTTTTAGTTGTTCAGTGGTGAATTGGAAGACTATAGTGTTGACCTTATGGAAGTTGGATTAGATATATGAACCTGATTTGGTTTCTTGGTTCTTAAGTCTGAATTTGTATTCCTCTACCCTACTCTGCATCAGTTGATATTCCTTCAAGAAGGCCTTGTGAATGTTGTATGTTGTTGGCAATCATACTTTTGAAAAAATGCCAAAAGACTCTGTTTTCTAGCGTTTTTATCTCTTTAGAAGCAAAGAAGTTGGGACAGTAGGCATGTGTTCCAAATAAGTGTATATTAAATAGATATATATTTTTAATGGCCAAAATGGGCACCCTAAAATGTATTTATCCTATAAAGATTCATTGTGGTTTGCATGTTACACCCGATTTAGTGTTTTAGCACTTACAAGCAAATTTGGTCTTCTAGTGCAAGCAATTATGAAATATAATTAAAAAAATTTGTAAGAAGGTGTTTTATCTTTCTTCATGTCAAAATAAAGATGAATAAAGTGTACCAAGGTCTGGTAAAATTTTGGAAGCAAAATTTGAAGGTTAGGTGTCTTTTTGCCTTGTGAAAAGTTACAAAGTCGTGCAACTTTCATTCTCTAACTTGTCTCACCAAATGAATTGTTCCAACACATTTGAATAGGAATGTTTACACTAGGAATGGTCCTCTTTCACACCCAAACACACAGAATCACTTTGGGCTACGTTCAACCAGATCGATCCCTTAAGGGTCTAAAGGGCAAAATGACTGCAAAATTGAGCATGAGGTTACTCAGACACCATAATATTTAGAAACTTCTTGTCTAATCCTATGGGATCGTATTGGGCCCCTATATAATAACATCTCTCAGTTTTCATTCTCTCAGAGTGGTTTTTTTGTAGTGTCCAGTTTTCAGTTGATGGAAAAAGTGTCAAATGGAAGCAGTGGAAAGTTGCAAAGTGGTGCAACTTTCATTTTGCAACTCATGTGACCAAACGAACTGTTCCAATGTGTCTGAATAAGAATTTTTACACTAGGAGTGGTCCTCTTTCGCACCCAAACATGCGGAATTGCTCCAAGCTACGTTCAACTGGATCGATCCCTTAAGGGTCCAAAGGGAAAAATGGTTGCAAACTTCAGCATGAGGTTACTCAGACACCGTGATGCTTAGAAACTTCTCGTTTGATCCTATGGGATCGTGCTAGACCCCTCTACAATAACATATCTCAATTTTTGTTATCTCAGAGTGGTTTTCCCATAGTCTCCAATTTTTAGTTGATGGAAAAAGTGTCAAATGGAAGTAGTGGAAAGTTGCAAAGTAGTGCAATTTTTGTTCTACAACTCGTGTGACCAAACAGACTGTTCCAATGCATTTGAATAGGCATGTTTATGCTAGGAATGGTCCTCTTTCACACCCGAACATGGGGAATCACTCCGAGCTACGTTCAACCAGATCGATCCCTTAAGGGTCTAAAGTGAAAAATGGCTGCAAACTTCAGCATGAGGTTACTCGGACACCATGATGCTTATAAAATTTTCATCTAATCCTATGAGATCGTGTTGGACCCCTCTACAATAACCTCTCTCGATTTTTGTTATCTCAGAGTGGTTTTCCTGTGGTGTCCAGTTTTTAGTTGATAGAAAAAGTGTCAAATGCAAGCAGTGGAAAGTTGCAAGGTGGTGCAATTTTTGTTCTACAACTCGTGTGACCAAATGGACTATTCCAACACATTCAAGTAGGTATTTTTACGCTATGCATGGTCCTCTTTTGCACCCAAACACGTAGAATCGCTCTGAGCTACATTCAACCGGATCGATCCCTTAAGGGTCCAAAGGGCAAAATGGCTGCAAATTTCAACATGAGGTTACTCAGACACCGTGACGCTTATAAAATTATTTTCTGATTCTATGGGATTGTGTTGGGCCCCTCTACCATAACCTCTCTCAGTTTTCGCTATCTCAGAGTGGTTTTCCCGTGGTGTCCAATTTTCAATTGATGGAAAAAGTGTCAAATGCAAGTAGTGGAAAGTTGCAAGGTGGTGCATTTTTTGTTCTGCAACTCGTGTGACCAAATAGACTATTCCAACACATTTGATTAGGCATGTTTACGCTAGGCATGGTCCTCTTTCACATCTAAACACACAGAATCACTCTGAGCTATGTTCAACCAGATCGATCCCTTAAGGGTTTGAGTGTAGTATGTTGAAATAGGCCATTCCTCCTATTGTTCAGGGTATGTCTCGGTGATATGGGCCTGATGTAACTTGAATTGTGGTAGCTTGATATATAGATTCTATTGATGCTAGGGTTCAATTTGTATGATTTTGAAAAAAAAAGCCAACTGAGTAGAGTTATCAACATTATTTGTAAATCATAAGAATTTGTTTAGTACACTAGCCATTTTGATGCCTTCTTGTAGTCTCAAACATTATTTTGTGTCATTGTTACATTGGTTTTCGAAGTGGAAACTTAATATAGCTCCATAATACAAAATCTGGTTCAAGCTAATTTTCACGTGAAAAAAATGTGAATCAAATCACATTGATGTGAAAAAAAACCATGAGACCATAGCTTGTGGTGCAGGAACACCTAGGTCATGTAATGCCTTCAAAAGGATAAGTTCTCAAAATTGCATTTAAATCCACGTAATGCCAAAATTAAATGCAATCAAGGCATGAAAAAGCACAAAGTGTAATATTGTCAAAATGCTAAATATGTAAAAGAGAGAAAAAGAAAAAATGTGAAGAGACAAAACAAGAAAATCAAGAAAATCAAGGAAGAGGACGAGTCATAGGTCATTCAAGGAAGATGAAGAGGTAGTTAATGGTTGGAAACTTCTGTAAAAACATTGTAAAGGTTGAGCAAAGAGATCATTGTATTATGGAAGAATTAAACTAACAAATAGTTCCTTGTTTTAGCTTATTGTTTGTGTTTTTCAGTTGTTTCTTAACTTGTATGGACCGTGCAAGAGTTTAGGGTTCAAATTTAGATTGTTTCCAGTAGGTTGGGGAATCACCATTTGTTTTCATCCATTTGGGGAGGAATCCATTAAATTTAATGTTTGTTTGAGCATTCTTCTTTTGGCTCGGTCTGAAATCCTGTGCATTGAGTTTTGAGAGTCTTATATGGAATTTCCACACTACTCCACCAATGTAGGTCAAGTAGATTGGTGGAGTAGGTTAGGGATAGGTTATTTTTTATTTTTTTATGTTTGTGAGTGGAGGAAAAAGCAAGAATACCTTGAAGGAGCTGCTGCTACATAGGAAATTTTGAGTTTTCCAGTCAAAATGAACAGTTTCCAGCATGATAGTGGAGAAAGAACAAGTGCATGGGTTAGAAGATGTTTCAAAATTCCTTTTTAGATGTATTTTGACATGTTCCAATGGTTGGCCAGAGGTTTTGAGGTTTGCATGTAGCCTATACAGGAAACCCTCATTGATTTTTGAGTTTTTCACCCTATAAACAAGGGTTTGTCAATTTACAGTCAAAAGGAGTCTTTTAATCCCTAAAAATGGATAAATTGGGAGTTTTTTGTTATGTCTAATTAATTTTTTGAGGTTTTAAGTGTTTTGGGAATGTTTGAAGGGGGTCTTCTTTGAAAATTAGGCCTATTTTAGTAGCCTTTTTGACATCATTTAGACTAAAAACTGCTTATTTCTTCAATATAAGTTATTCTGAGTTTTTGATATGAGGAAATGGGCGTTAAGAGGTATCTAAAAGTGTTTTGGATCTTGGGTTTTGAAACTAGTGTGTTTGGTTTACTCGATTTAGGGCATGAATGGCTCATTGAGAAGTAGTGCCTTGATTGCTCAGAGAATAGAAGTCTGACCTAACAGTGATCAGTGAGTTGATTTTGGGATAATGTTGTCTAAGTGATGGTGTCAAGGATGTATGGAGTCTTGGATAGGGTTTAGAAGTGAGATATGTTGTTTTGACAGTTGGACAGTGAGGAGACTTGGTGTAAAATAATACATGAAATTGTAAGTTTAGTTAGAACAAAGTTAAGAGAGCAAGTTCCTAATTTGTATCAGTTGTAATAATGATGTTTATAGTGCTTGATGGTCTGGTAAAAGTCTAAAAGCCAATTGTAATGATGGATTGACTATTTGGGACAAGTTGAATGAATTGATTGAATGGAAAAGTGCCTTGTTGAAAATGGTGTTTTTGAAATGCATGTTGATCTAATTGATTGAATCCAAGTTTTATAAAATGGTTTTTTTCTTTGAATGAGTCAATTGGAATACGGATTTGTGGAAGGATGAATGATGGATGATAAGAGAATTTGAGTGGATGAAAAGTAGATTTATGATGAAATGTTGAAATTTTGTTTGATCTTCTCCAAGATGAGTTTGGGACAAGAGTCCCCTAAGTTGTTGATTGGTTTGGAAATATTTGTATTGCATCATCTTTTTGCTTACTATTATGCTTTGATATATTTTTTCCAAGCATCCATAGCTTGTTCGAAAGCACCTGTTTTAGGCTTTTAGCCATAGCAGCAAGACAATGAACTATTTGATAAAATGCTTTGATAGACATGTATGAAAAATGTGTTAGCATAGACAAGAGTGAACTCTTTGAAAAAATGCCTCAAATAAATGTGGTTTCATGGTGATGGAATGGCATGGAGAATGCCATGACAAGAAAATTTCTATGGATTGTCATGGAATTCCATCACCATTGAGACCACATTTCTTTGAGGTTTTTTTCAAACAGATTGTGCCTTTTATGCTATTGCTTTTTATTAGTATGCTTTGTTATATTTTTCCAAGCATCCATAGATTTTTGAAGCACCTATTTTAGGATTTTTATCCATAGCAACAAGGAAGTGAATTGTTTGATAAAATTATTTAAACACGTATGATAAATGTAGTAGCATAGACAAGGCAACAACCGTTTGAAAAAAATGCCTCGAAATGTGGTCTCATGGTGATGGAATGCCATGACAATGCACAACAATTTTCTTGTCATGAATTCCACCACCATGAGACCACATTTGTTGAGGCATTTTTTCAAACAGTTCATTCCCTTTGTCTATGCTATTGCTTACTATTATGCTATGATAGATTTTTTCTAAGCATCCATAGCTTGTTCGAAAGCACCTGTTTTAGGCTTTTAGCCATAGCAGCAAGGCAATGAACTGTTTGATAAAATGATTTGATAGACATGTATGAAAAAGGTGTTAGCATAGACAAGGCAGTGAACTCTTTGAAAAAATGCCTCAAAGAAATGAGGTCTCATGGTGATGGAATGCCATGACGAATGCCATGACAAGAAAATTGCTATGGATTTTCATGGCATTTCATCACCATTGATACCACATTTCTTTGAGGATTTTTTTCAAATAGTTTGCTGCCTTTTCTATGCTATTGCTTATTAGTATGTTTTGATAGATTTTTTTCCAAGCATCCATAGATTTTTTGGAAGCACCTATTTTAGGATTTTAGCCATAGCAACAAGGAAGCGAATTGTTTGATAAAATGCTTTGGTAAACATGTATGATAAATGTAGTAGCATAGACAAGGCAGCGAACTATTTGGAAAAATTCCTCAAAGAATTGTGGTCTCATGGTGATGGAATGCCATGAAAATCCACAACAATTTGGTTGTCATGGCATTCCACCACCATGAGACTATATTTGTTTGAGGCATTTTTTTCAAAGAGTTCATTCCCTTGTCTATGCTATTGCTTACTATTATGCTATGATAGATTTTTTCTAAGCATCCATAGCTTGTTCAAAAGCACCTATTTGAGGATTTTAGCCATATCAGCAAGGCAATGAACTGTTTGATAAAATGCTTTGATAGACATGTATGAAAAATGTGTTAGCATAGAAAAGAAGTGAACTCTTTGAAAAAATGCCTCAAAGAAATGAGGTCTCATGGTGATGGAATGCCATGACAATCAAAAGAATTTGATTGTCATGGCATTCCATTAGGTCATGAGACCTCATTTCTTTGAGGCATTTTTTAAAAGAGTTCACTGCCTTGTCTATGATATTGCTTACTATTATGCTTTTGATAGATTTTTCCAAGCATCCATAGCTTGTTCGAAAGCACTTGTTTTAGGCTTTCAACCATAGTAACAAGGCAACACTTGAACTATTTGACAAAATGCTTTGGTAGACATGTATGAAAAATGTGGTAGTATAGACAAGGCAGTGAACTATTTGAAAAAATGCCTCAAAGAAATGTGGTCTCATAGAATTCCATGACAACCAAATGCAATTGGCAGCTGCTCCTAGTTATTAGTTATGCAATGTGAAGTAATTGCATAACTGCTTAGGTTTACTTTGTAAGAACTATATTGTAATTGAAATATTTTCATCTATCAACATCTAGTTATTAGTTATGAAATGTGAAGCTCAATGTTTTCAATTTGAAAGATGTGCAATGCAAGTAATCAATGTTATGAATATAAACTACAAATTTTTTTTTTTACTAAGTTACCAGTTCGGTTTTGGGTTCGGGATCAGGTTCGAGAACCTAGTTTAGGAAAAAAAAATTTGGGGATTGGGTTCATTTTGGGTTCAGTAATACAAAAACATATAAAAATCAGAAATATATACATATTTGTAGCAGTAATCAAGTTCAGAATACACCATCATATTAATAGTCAAATAACATAGCAAAAATACACCACCACTTTCATAGTGAAATATTAAAATATTAGTGATCTACTCGAATGTCATGATACAAAATTATGAATTAAAGTTAAAACATAAAAATGTCAAGTGTTTACAATTTGCCATTATTGATCATTGATCAATCTGAAAAGTGTGAACATTTTTCTGTGTGGAAGGCAAACAAGAAAACCATGTTACATAATTATTTACATTGTGAAAGAGCCAAAACCTTTTTCTTGCAGATCGTAGAAAGATCTTAGTGATTTTTTGGGTGTCCTTGCCTTGGAACGGAACTATCCTAAGCCATGAATGATTGACTAGGAACTGTGAGAAAGAAATAAGATAAATCACATGCAACTTGTTGCAATTTCTTTCCTTGGGAAAAAGGGTATTTTTTTTTTTCAGCGAGAATCTCCTTTAGAGTTTGAACGCATTGAAAATTTTCAAGATAGACTTATCCAAATATGTCATCTAGGTTTGAAGCTTTTAGGTAAAATATTTGCTTCTTAAAATTTTGTTCAAAATTCAAGATGCAGGCTCTCCTCCCTTAGGGAAGAGAATGCCTATCAAATCTAACACTCTTATGCAAGACTTCTTAAGTTCTTGTTGATGCAGTATTAGATGCAAAGTTTCAAAATAGGCATGGTTATATAAATTCTCATCTCACAACTATCATTGCATGAAATTAAGAATTTTCAATCCTTTATGGTCTAGACAAGAGAAGTATGGAGTAGTATTCCAATGCTAAAGTCTTATTGTGAATCTCTTTGCTATGAGTGGTTAAAAAATGGGGAATCTATCTTCTGCACCAAATGAGAAATATTCACAATATGTGCTAGGAAGGAATAAGTCCATAAGATCGAGTATGCAAGAACTGAGAATTACAAAATTGGCTTACATTTGACTTCCAAACATAGAAATTTTCACACTTTTCGATGTTCACACATAAGTCAAAAAGTATATGTGCGTAAGTTGTAAAGAATACACTTGAATACATGTAACTCATATGTATTGAACCATGAATTTATAATGCAAATATGGAAACCATCAATAAAAAAGATTTGTATTAAGCAAATAGCCATGTATGCATACATCAATATATGTCGATATAAGTATAAAATATAGTTACAAAATAGCCATATAGGCTTACGAGAATGCCATATAGGCATACAATGTCAAACATATCCAATACAAAATATATACAAAATTTCCATGTAGGCATACAACAAAGGGCTCTGTGTATTCAAAATTCATTTCTCTCCATGCTCTAGTTCAAATACAATTTTCTTTCCCTTTGCTGGGCGATCCGATGGTGATAAGTTGGTCACCCATTTCTGTTGTGCTCGAGGATTGCTCCTGCTGCTCCTCCTAGTGTTTAGCTCCTGGTGAAGTTTCAACTGTTACAATAAGAAACTTAAAGACATTAATATATAGAAATTACATTATAAAAATTAATATATTTAACAAAATAATCACTTACGGCCATCTCACGATCACTCTCCTCGATGGAAATATTTGTACGCTGATGCTCAAGCATGCTCAGGCCTTGTATAAACCATCCAAATAGGAATTAAACTACGTATCAATAATGGTTTTATTTTTCACTAGAACTAGTTCATCTATAACAATGAATGTAAATTGAAATTTAGTAATTTTCCTCATACCTCCCCTATCAGAGCCATCGAGGATTGTATAGCAGAGGAAACACCAATATTCATTTCCCTCGTAATGTTTGGCGGTGTTTCTGTCACCAACATCTGAAAATAAAACAACAAATTATTCAATCACAAAAAAGTTACAATAGCGATCCATGTGATGACTTATAATGTATGAGATCTAATGAACAAAATTTTGAGTACAAGTATTAAACAAATATATTTCTGATTATTAACTTTATTGAATTTGAAGTAATGCTTTGAGTTTGACTTATGTGTAATGCAACCTAACCAACAATATGAATACAAACTACACAAATCTATTAAACTTAGAATTCATTACTTAAGTTCTCTTTAAATTCTATATTACCTCCATGAACGTTTGAGAAAATCTATTGGCACTCAAAGGTGTTTCCTTGAAACCTCCAATAGTACCCTGTTCAACATCCAAAATCACATATTAAAATAGCATTCGTAAAACAATGCTATTAACACATGTAATAAATTTATAATTGTTTACTAACTTTACATACCCCACCGATAGGTGTACTACAAAAATAAGTAGGTGGATGACTGGTGTATCCAGTCTCTACACTGTGACCTTGCAATTTTATTAAAATAATAAAACTAAATTAGTTAATCTTGCATTTCACAATCAAAATTTAATAAATTAAATTCAATGAACACGTTGAATTTTACCTGAGTGTCAATTCCATATGCATCATGTGCAAAATGTCAGCCGTCCTCTCCATCCCTGTAGATGCATATGGATCAGGCTACATAGTAGCATATGGATCATGCGTAGCACCCTCTTGAGTGCTGGTAGGGTCATACAAACAAGTCGCCCTGCAAGATTGACACACATGGGTTCGAAGGCCACCACATGAAAACTCCCTTGGATGGCATTGTACAATAGGGCTAGAGTGATGGATAACACTCTGGGTCAAAGTTGTAATTGCCTACAATGTCTCTATGTTGGCACTCTCCTTCGCAATGGCAAGCATCACAATCTACTCACGTGGCGGCCTAGTGAGAGGTCGTCTCCCTTGCCGCATAGGATCCAGCTATGCACCGGGCCTATCCTGAGTAGACCCCCCACCTCTCCCCTGGAACTCCCTCATATCAAAATAATTTGGGATTTGGTTCAATACAAACACATTATATAGTTTCCTAAGAAAATATTGGGGGACTTCACAATTATTGCACAGTGGGTAATCAAAAACCATATACCATCTTTCATAAAAATGGTTCTTAATCTCTTGGTGTGGCACCAATGAATAGGAATCCTTTTTGCATTGAGGGTAATATTTTGATTTGGTTTAGGGTCAGTGAATAGAGAGCACAAATCACCTTTAGTAATTTTAAAATCTTTTACTTGTTTATATGATAATTTGTCTGCATAATATGCTCTGGCTGTTTGCCTCCTATCTTGCCATCCAGATATTTGTTGGGTGATTGCATCTACATTTTTTAACATGTCTTTCAATGAATTTGCTAGAAGCATTCTTTCTGTGGTTGAAGCATTTGGATCACTCAACCTACTGATAAGGTCCTCAAGTTGTTTTCTATTGTTCTCAATTTGACTGCTCAAATTTTTTTGAGTGCCAGGAGGGAATTGAGAGAATGGTGGGGGAGGTTGATTTTGTTGAGGATTTTTCTATTAAGGATTTGCAGGATTTCCTACAATTTTTTTTAAAAATCAAATCTAACCTAAAACAAACAAAATCAATTTCAAACGAACAAATTCAAAACAAATAGCAAACAATACTTACCTCCTGCATCTCTTCGTCATCGTGGCGCCATATTTGCAAACAAAATCCAACTGTCTTGATGAAATTTGTAGAAATCCTTCCTCCTAGAATGCAAGCATGAAAGTGAGGGTTTTTTGGTCGCGGGCAGAGCTGAGAAACAGTAAAAAGCAAATGATACAGATTTCATCTTTTTTTTCTTTTAAAATCACATAACGCACTCGTGTTATCTCTTTTCAATTTTTTTTCCCATTTGGCCACAAAAGTGCGACCAACTTCATGGACCCACCCTTCAATTGGAGAACATTTTCGAGACGAAAATTTTAATATCTCCCAAGCAATATAGGATATTGATACAATTCTTTTGTCACCAGATACATTTTTCAATTCTTCTTCTCAGGGTAATCTTTTAGGTTCATACATGCCCTTTTAAGCTAACTTGAAAAAATAGTAAGTGACCTTTTTTTACCTTTCTGGAAATCTAACTATATTACACCCCTTAAGTGTCATCATGAGACTCAAAACAACTAAAAAAAATAAGGAATTTTTTTTTAGGTGATGCAAGATTAACCCTACACCATTGGATGCTTCTGCATTAGAAGACCTAATCGATCTTAAAAAAAAAAAACTAAAACAAATTCGAACGATTAATTTTATAAATTTGTTGAAACATATGGACCACATTCTATACATGATTAAGTATTATTTTAGGATTGTAGTTAATACAAATATCATTAAGATACCTAGAGTGGAATCCTTCTTCCTAATTAGTCTTTTATGAATTGATGATGACTCACATTGGAATGCCCAACATAATTATCAAATAAGATGTATTTTCTATCCCATTAATAAAAGGCCTTGGTTGACCTACTTGTCATTCAATCATCATCATCACATGATTTTAATAGCATTGCACTTTAATAAATCCACTTCATAAAAATAAGATAACGACTAACACCATTGACAAAAGATTTTAAAAAAAGACCTCACTATTTTTATTATTGGTTACTTAAGTTTATAGGTAATATTCCTTTCTACCATATCATCTAGTCACATATTGTATTAGACATATGTGTTATTAGCTCACCTTAAGGTTATCAAATTATAGTGTGAAAAATTCTAGTCTTCATATAACAATTAGATGTATGTTATTCTCATGTACTTTAATGTGATTTTGAGAATTAAAATTCTACTTCATATTTATCCAAGTCATGTGATCCTTATTTTAAAAGAATTTTGAAGTCACGATCATTTGGTCACAATTTCTACCATTGCTTTCTTTAATTTAGCTTTTGGCTATTACTTTTTGATGATGGTATCCTCAACTCACCCCACATTCTTTTAAAAAGGATTTGAAATCTTTCAAAAAATTATATTTTATTAATATAACAAAAATATTGAAAAACTAAATGTGATAACTATTCAAATCAAATTAATAGGAAACATGGTGAGAAATTTTTTCTATCTTAATACTAACACGAAAGAAATAAATTTTCTACCTCAATATTAATCCATCCTAATATTATTCAATAAAAAAACAAAATTTTACTGTTTTGATCCCAAAATTAATTACCTATCATCCTTCTAAAATTCAATTGAAAGTTCATATAACAAACCTAGATTAAAACATTTCAACGATTTTTTTTTTTGAGAAAATCCATCATACTATGGACTCAAACAATCCCATCATCCCCTTTAACCATCTGCCCATTTAATCTCCAAATGGAGCACCCACCATTTCTCCAGTCTATCCTCATTGAGAAAAATCTAATAAAGTTCAAAATTAGGGCAATTCCCTTCGTTCTTCCTTTATTCTCCTCACGCTAAAATCAAAATTTCCATCTTTTCTGTTCATATGGGGCAAAAAATTGATCTTTGTTTTTTCTTCTCCTCTCCTTGACCAAGCCCCCTTACCAGACTAAAGAAATTGATTACTGAGCTTGTTGATTTATTTGGCTGCTTGATTATTGCTATGCCTACTTTGCTCGATGTATGCTTGTTCCATTCGCTTTTTTTTGTGCAATGAATGCATCACAGACAGGCAAATTCTCATCTGTCATGCAATTCACGCTATAAAGAATTAGGGTTCATTACAGGCAATGTTAATGTCACAAAATTTCTTTCCTCCGACAGATGTGTCAGAGCTCGAAAATTCCACCTTGAACATGTTTTCTTACAAACTTGGGACAATAATTTATTCCTTCAACCTTTCAATGATCTCTTTGGAGGGAAGCGATGGAGGAATTTTTAGGGCACATAAGGCCATTCTGGTATGTTATTAAGCCTTGCTATTTACAGTCCCCTAATTTTTACTCTGTTAAGGATTACCTATATTGATATCTCCCTTTTTGCAGACACAGAAGTCTAAATTTTAATGGCAATATCTAGGGTAGAAATGTCTGAGTCTATTAGTAGTGAACTCAAAGTAACAGATATGACAGCTGAAGAATTGCATCTGTTAAGTATTATTTTTGTATATAGGCAGAGTAACTTAAAGAATTTTGGAAAGTCATGGCGGTTCTCTTTACAGGGCTTCTCATAAATATGATCTGCATCTTTTGACGGCCTTGTCTGCCCTTTTTCTTCAATATAATGTGTTTAGAGATGTTGGTGGAGTTTTCAAGCTTCTTGTAACTCGGAGTAAAAGAAAATTAGGAAGATGTGTAGCCTTTTCTTTCAGTGAACATTTTGTTTAAAGTAATCTACCCGATTTGGTGTTTAAAACTGTAGAAGTGGCTTCTAAGTTTGAATACTTTGCTGAAGGAAAATCTTTAAAATGGATTCTTTCCTTGAGAATTTTGCTTTATATTAAGTGGTAGGTACACCTTTAATGTTGTCCAAGAAGTGTTTTATTGATGATCCATGCAAGGCATGAAAGATCAAAATTAAATGGTGTTGGTTACAGCTTTCTTCTTCCTAAAGATGTTTGTGTTTTTTTTTATGTCTAATCCCTCATGTTTCATCAAGCCTTACCTATTTTTTAAAGAATGACCTTTCAATTTAGTGTTGTATTGGATAATTGATGAATTCAAAAGTATAATAGTTTATCAACAAAAGTTCAAATTTTTTGAACAATTGAAAGCTACAAGAAAAAAAATTGTATTTCCTAAAAAATGATTATATAATTGATACAATGAAAGAAAATAACCTCATTATATTAGTAAGGGGAAAATCCTTAAAGCTTACAAGATTGTCCTAAGTGACTCAATCTTATGAATTGAGACCAAAAATAAAAAATCAACCTAAGTAAGCTTAAGACTAAGGTGTGAATAGGTCCTAAAGTCTAAGTGGTTAGATAAGGTATCATGTTCACACCAACACCTCCCCTTAAGTGTAACTTAGGGAGGCGCTAAACTAATGTAGAAAAAACAAAAAATGGGTCTCAACAACTAGACTTGATGAGGTACCTATGAACAAATGAAAAACATATTTCACAATTAAAAAAAATGAGCAAACCTCATGGACAAAAACTTTGCTCTAAAAAGAAATATAAAAATGTGAATAAAAAAGGACTCGAGAAAACCCTCCAAGGACAAGCTCCTTTACCCCAAACATTAAATTGAAAATATTGAGGTGATGTCAAAGGTTTAGTGAAGATGTCCACAACTTGTTTGTTAGTAGGAACATACTATAAGGAGAGATAACCATCATGGATAACACATATCTTGATGTGCTTTGTCTTTTAATGCTCATCTGGGTTGTGTTTAATGTGAACTACACTTTGGTCATCACAACAAAGAAGTGCAAGACTATGATGTGGTAGACCAAACTCTATGATAATTTGTTGAAGCAATAAAACCTCTTAGTTGGCAAGAATTATGCCTTGATACTTAACTATTGATTCTTGCAAGACCAAGTAATTGGACCAAAACCAAAGCAAAAATAAACCCAAAAATAAACTTTTCTGAGTCAACATCACTTACCTAGACTAATTTGGTGAAGCCTACTATCTATGAAACTCCTAGTGTGTATTGAATGCCAAAATGTGAAGTGCCCCTAATATACCTCAAAATATGTTTGGCTACCTTCCAATGACTCTCATGAGGATCATGGGAAAAATGGGAGACATTCCCAACAACAAAGTCGATATCAAGACATGCGCTCATCAAATACAAGAGATTTCCCATCAAGTATCTATACAAAGTGGTTTCAATAGTAGGTGTGGTACAAGTGGCAGTTATTGTGACACTTGAATGAAAGGGTGTAGGAGCTAGGTCACAATTAACCATGCTAAAAATATGAAGAAAAAAAATGGAATACTTTTGTTGGTGTATGGAGACACCCTCAATAGATTGAAGAACCTATAGACCAAGAAAGAAGTACAAAATCCAAAGATCTATCATGTCAAGATATTGTATTAATGAGTCTCGTATATCCTAAAGCATGGAGAAGAGCTACTAGTGAGAATCAAATAGTCCATATATAATGCTAGTATCAAAGTATTAGCTCCATGTCTTTGAATATATGATGTGTAATTAGAGTGGCAACATGTGAAACCAATAACAAGAAAGAAACCATCGACATTCTGATAGAAAGCCCTATTGACTTGTTCAAAACATACAAAGAATATCATATCCTACAATCAAGGGAAGAGTCTTGCACAACTATTGCAAGCTACTCCATGTAGATATCCTCATAAAGATCACCATGCAAGAATCCACTCTTCACATCCATTTGGTAAATAGGCCAACCCTAATATGTAACAAAAGAAATGATAAGGAGAATAGAGTCCACCTTGGCTATAGGGGAAAATATCTCCAAGTAGTTAATGTCCTCAACTTGTGAAAATCCTTATCAATAATATGTGCATTGTATCACTCAATAGAAGAATCAGTTGCATGCTTGGTGTAATACACCTACTTTCATTAAACCATATTCCTTCATAAAATAAGAGAAAGCAAATCTCAGGTGAGTGCAGGATCATGATAGGCCAAACTATATCTATAAGTGATAATAAAAATACTAAAAAATAGGCTTAAGCAACTTCACATGAAAATTTGAATAGGTTATTAACATAATTTAAAAAATATGTGGGAATAGAATTTATAGAAACTTAAATGTAGCTTATTGGATACTTTTGTTTGGAAAAAAAGGATAAATTTATTTGGTGAAAATAAGTTTCAATGAAGCACTATAATTTAAAAAAACTAAAAAAGTAGGTGTCAATCTACCCAACCAAAGTAGAAAAATATTATTTTGATTTTAAATATTAGTAAAGGACACACTTGAATGTGACACATAGTTTTTTGAATTTTTTTTCTAAGTAAATAATTAGTTATGAATTTTTTATGAATATTTTTATAAATACTAAAAAGAAAATATCTAGCCAATCTAACTTGGTCAAAAAAATATGAAGTTCATTTTTTCAAACATATAGTTAGTGCAACATAGAGTGTGACACATCTTTCAAATTTGAAAAAGGTGAAACAATTTGAAAGTTATGGATGTTTTTCAACTAGTCTATCAATCATGACTTCTTACATAGTACATATAAAAAATCACTAATAATTCTCTCTTAAATTCATTATCAAGAATATCTTATATTTTTAGAATTTTAAAAATTTCTTGATTAAGCCCTTTTTGTTTCATCAAATTTGGATTAAAAAGGGTCATAAACATGAAGGATAAAGTCACACAAAGAGGATGAAACCTCCAAACGCATTGGATCAACTAGCCCCTTAGGCTTCTCACTCCCAAGCTTAAATCCAATGCATTCTCGAGGAAAAAATGAAAGCAACATGTTTATGTAAAAAAAATAGATATCCGTTATTAATGGATATTTATTTTAAAATAACAAATATCCATTTTCTAAAGGTTTCTTTTGTTAATTTAATGTTTTTCAAAATAGATATCTTTTTTAAAATCAATATTTGTTACCTAAAATATGAAAAAAAAAAAAACACACTTAAGT